>PVJO010025646.1:0-22427 GCA_004026905.1 Hystrix cristata
CCTCTATTTCATTGTCCTCTGGATTTGTTCTGGATGAGCTGGGGGTCTGGGGTTGTATTTTACTTCTGGGTCTCGACATTTTCTTTCTTTTTTTTTTTTGGTATCTATATGTATTTCCCCCCTTTTAGTTTCAGTGCTGATTTTTATATTTTGATTATGGGAGGTTGCTTGAAGACAAATATCAATACTTTTTAGGAGAATCCTGTTTGTTCAGTGTCTTCTAGGCATATGTGATTCTTGGCTCTCGTGGTTGTCTCAAGACCCTGGATTATGTTAATGATTATTACCTCAGATAATTACAGTATTACCATAGGAGAATGTACAACTGGTTATAGCCTGTATGGCACACTCATTACACTAGTACATTAACAATAGCATCAATTACATTCATGAAATTGACCAACTGTGGTAGAAATTAACTTTGTATCTTTAACCATAAGAGCAAGGTCTACACCATCATAACGCAGAATCCAATATAAACCAGGAATTTGCATGTAGTGGGTATTTTGTTAGTAGAGTGATTCTCCCCCCTGCTTGTAGCAGGGATAATGAGGGATCAAAAAAGGTATAGAGGTAATGAGGAAAGTTCTATTAGATGTAAAACTTACAATAGGATATTACTTCTGTTTTGGGAAACTTGAGTAGATAGTTTACAAACAGTGAAAGGTGATAGTAGTGGGTCAAACCATGTAAATTCTATACAATATTTACTCATGTGAAAAAGGAAAAGGAGAAAAGGAGAGAGAAAACAAGAAGAAAAGGAAAAACAGCATTTGCTTAAGGAAGGAAAGATATGAGCCAAGCAGGAGTCAATGAAAGTAAAAATCAAAACAACAAAAACAAGAAAGAATATGTAGACAAGAGAATGTATTGGACAGGTATCAGGGTGAATAAGAGAAAGAGAAAATAAGGAGAAACAAAACCAACATATACATATATTATATATACATACACATACAGTGGGATTTCTCTGATGGTCACCACTCTGTGAGGGGCACAGGCTGAAACCTGATTCTGTGCTCGTTAGCCCTACCGTGCCTACAGTGGTCAGTGCTGGGTACTATGTTGCTCCTGGCCTCCAAGCATGAAGTCTGGGGGCAGTTGTCAGACTGCAGCAATCTGGGGGATCTTTGGTAGCCTGCCCATGTCTCCTTATAGTGTATGTCTCTAAAAGTTCCTTAGTGGTGTGGGTATTGTTGGCTTTACCAGATAGTGGTGGCTTGGATCAGAAGAGAAAAGGGAAAAGGAAAAAAAAAAAAAAAGAAGAAGACACTGAGGGAGAGAGGTAACAGTGCTTTCAGTGCAAGGTGTTTCACACCCTATTTGGTGTTCACCCTGCCGGTGCACGGGCCAAGCCAGCGCAAATCTGCACCGGGAAGTGGCCTGACCTGCAAGCTCAAGCCTCACTCCAAAGATGGAGTCTGGAGCTGTCTTCCCCGGGAGGGGGTGGAGCCAGCACCGAGGAAAGTGATTAAGACCGTCACTACTGAACATTTATCTGAATCGAGACATCACATTTTAAGGGAGGGGGGATAATGGAATTGAAAATGATCAAAATATGGAAATGCATTAGTTTTGCTCACCATTCTGTATTGTTAATATACTATTAAAAAAACCCTGCATTATACCTCAAATATACAAACTTGTGTAGAACAAATCTTTCAAACTAACAAAATAAATATATGTCAAAACTCTCATAAAACACACAGACCATTTGACTCAATTCTATGGTAAGAAAATATTGTTTAAAATGTTTTCATATTGCAATTTAAGTGTCCTATAAGTCATTGTTTCTGAATTGTGGGATTATAGATGATGATGGATGATGTCTTTATTTGCTAAACAACTATTTGTCACACATATTGAAACATAAAAATTTGACTCAAGATAATTCTAAATTGTTATTTGAGGATTCATGTAAGAAATATAAATCAATTATGTTTTAAAGTGTTTGTGACTAAAAAGAGATTATACATTATACTATTTATTGATTCAGTGCCTTCAAGTCTCGTTTCGTTAGTTCACTACACTAGATTACTTAATATAATCCGTGCGTGTGTATAAGGTAAACATAAGGCTTCGTCCTTACAGAGTATGTTTGAAACACTTAATGTACAATATTGCTAAATATTTTCCACCTGATTTCTCATCATAAATCTCATTTGATTTTTAGATTTCTTCTTTATGTTTTCCAGAGGGATCCTTTTCTTACAAGGAAGTGCAATTCTGAGAAATATTTATCTAATGCAGAGAATATTATATACATATATATTTGCTTTAGAAAGATTTTGCTTAACAGGAGAAATATATACCCAAATAATACCTAATGATTCACTTACATATAAATAGAAAGTAACAAAATGATTGCTGATTGCTGAAGAATTCTGAATTGGAACTATTTCTCTTTAAATATTAAATATAATATTAAAATGGAGAAATTAGACTCAGTGTATCTCCCTGTTTCACTATATTTTATGTTGAGTAGCTTCTGGTTTACTGTAACATTCATACATACTGAATCCTATTGTTCTTGAAAAAGCTGATGTTGCAGACTTAGTATAACATTCTCAAATGTCTAAGATCCCTAGAATATTTTATTTATCATCTATTGCTTTAAAAGACAGTAATATGACCTAAATATATTTTATTTGCTATGCCTCAGAGGTGTTAAAATAAAACATGTAATAAGAAAATACCACATTTGAAAATCTTCAAATAAACTTTCATTTTAGAATAGTTTATATTTATTGATCAGTTACAAAAGATAACACTAAGTTCACATATACTCCAGATGCAGTTTCCTGTATTTTTACCAATTTATGTTATAGTTGTAGAGGTACAATTAACGAGTCAATGTTGATATAATATTTTAATCAGTTTGCTATCTAATGTTACTTTTTTCTGCGCTAGGATCTTGTTCAAACAGAATACCATCTTAAATTTAGTAGTTTTGTGTTTTCAGGCTCTTGTAACAATATCTCTGGTTTTATGTAATCTTATGAATTTGAATAGTTATTATCTAGTATTTCATAGAATGTTACTGTATTAGGATTTGTCTGATGTTTTTCTCATTATTAGATTGGGACTACATGTCTTTCTCTGAACTGAAATCCACCTCCGTGGTTCCCCACCTGAACCTGTTACACAGCAAGATAAGAAGCCCCAGGACCAGCTCCATAGCAGCTTCAGCTTCTGGGAAATTTTTGCACAAATCACACCAAGAACGACCATGGGATGATTGTGAGGGGAAAAAAATCAGTTTAAAAGTTCATAAAGATGTTTACACATCAGTCACAGTACGTTCTTGGAAAAGTATTAATGTTTCCTGGCTTTTTAGGAAACTTACATTTAAGACTTTAGATCAATATGGAAGACAGAGCAAAAACCAGGTATTGCTTACTAAATTCTCCCAAGGGATACTTAGCAGTCTGTGCAGAGTCTGTAAGCAAGGGATACAGGGCACTGAGAGAAAGAGCAGAGAGGTCCAAGAGGTCTTCTGGACTGTAAGCTTCTCTGAGTCCTCATTTGTACCGCTTGCAAATTTGTGCTGCTATCTGGCTTAAGCTATCAATATCTGTGCAGAAAATCTTGGCTTTTGGAGAGCTACCTCCACAAAAGTCTCACAAGTACTTTCAGTAATCAAGTCATACTTCTCAAACTGTTTAGGATAGTTGTAAGCCATTAAAAAAGAAAGCCTCCCTGGAGATTGGAGAGAGTTCAGGACATAAACAGCATGTTATAAATTACATTGTGCCTATTTTGTTCAATATTTAGCAAGCAGACATCCTCGTTTCCACCTACACAAACAGCATTTCCAGTTCCCTTGTAAACCAATTCTATAATGAAAATATTAAAATCTGTGAATCATTTTTGAAAAGTGAATGAACATTAATAATTATGAAGGAGAAGGGTTGCATGCCAAATAAAGCGATGGTGAAATTGCTCAGCATTTCCAACCACTTGGAGTGCCCAGTAATAGAAATCCTGGAGGAAGGAGCAGTGCACCTCTTACTCTTTGTTCCTGTTGATATAGTGAAATATGAGCTCAAAACCGCCCTGCCTGATCTCCACTGACCACTGCCAGGCCCTCCACCTACATCAGTCAACTTCTAGTCAGCTTTCTTGTATGTTCCAGTTTCTGGTTTACAGAACATGGACAGAACGCCCCACCAAGAAATCCCAGCTCTGGTCACATTATGTCTTTCAGACCATCCCTGTGATATTTCATTCTGGATCTGCCTAAAGCTACAGAGTTTTCAGAGGCAGGCAGTATGAGAACTTGCCTACGGAGCGTCACTCAATGCAGCAGAAATTATTACCTAAAAATAGCATTTTGACAAAATTTTCAGGGTAAAATTACATTCAAGAGACACTCATCTACTACTGCTGAATTATTGTTTCCTGCCAACAGAGCGGCTGAGTGAAAATGAAGAACGAAGCTGGTTAGTTCCATCCCTGCTATTGGAATTAACCCTAAAATTTGTATTTCTTTATGATTTGCATTTGAAATTTCTGGAGATAAAATTTTGCATGCGCATATATGTGTGTTCATCTCTTTATAAGCTTTTACAAAAGATTTAGAATTGTACCAAACATAATCATGAAAAATGATGGTTTTTTATTTTCATTAACAATGGAAAAATAATGTTTTCACAACGCATCTCAGTCTGCTTTAGTTAGACATGTTCTACACAATTCAAGTGCTTGTTTTTCAGAAGAATATTAGACATCTAAAAATGCAGGTAGCATTTTAAAAATAACTGTAACAAATACTAGAAACTCATAGCTAAGCCAGAAAATTATGCCAATAATATAATATCTATAAAAATCTCAAGGCAGAAATTGATGGCAAGCATTACACAGATAATTCTGCTTAAAATGGAATATAGGAGTTCAAAAATACTTCACAGAACAAAATGAATATTATGCCCTTTATTTTTCAATAATAAAACTCATCGGTATATCACTAGTGAATTCTAGAGGGCTAACCATTACATGGTCACATAACATGGCCATAAAAAATATAGACATTAAAAAGGAAAGGAAATAGAATAAAATAGGAGAAAAGATGAGCAACTCCTACAAAATGCCAAAGAGAAATATAATCCAATAAATACCTTTCTATAATAAAGCTCTTAAGTTCAAATCTTGTTTTGTACTACTTCCTTAAAGTCCTTTAAATATTTTATCTTTTTGTATGTTTATCACAGCTGCACTTTTATAAGATTGTGTAAACATGCTCTCACTAAGCAAATTGCAAATAGATTTACCAGACATAGTATCTTTTTTCTGTAACTACCTTGTCCCTAAACTGATGATCCTCTCTTTCTCTTTGGGTTCCTGTAACTACCTTGTCCCTAAACTGATGATCCTCTCTTTCTCTTTGGGTTCCTGTAATTCACTGAAGAAAAAATAATCCTGAGGAGTGGTGAGCAAAATACGAAGGATAAAACAGATGACAGAAGGAAAATGAAAATGTCATTTATTAAGCAAGTAATGGAGGTGTTCAACTTCAACCGACATGGTGTGTTTTACGTTATATTGAGGCTTTTGCCAAAAAGTTCCATCTCTCCGGAAGAATCCTGCAGTAACTGAGAAACCGAAACCCTGCGGCTTAGGTGACCGAGAAAGGAAAATCTCACAGCAAAGTTTCCAAAGACGGAAGCATTCGGACTGGCCTTGGTTAGTCTCGTAAAGCTAATCTGTCTTTTAAAAATGCTCTCAAATGATAATGAAATCACCATACAGCACGTTGCAAATTGCTCAACAGAATAATGTCCAGTTATTTTAGGTGACATGAGAGCTCTGACCTTGTAAAGCAGAAATGTATACAATGCGACAAAACCTTACGTTTACTTAGAATCTCTTGAGAATAACATGTTTTTAATGGCAACAATTTACAATGAAATACAAATGATAGTTGCAATAATGAGTTTGACAGTATGTGCACTTATTGTTTTTCAAATTAAATTAGAATTGTTTGGTGTTTGAATTCCTAATTATAAAACAAAATGAAATGTGACTTGACTTCCAGTTGTAAACCTTTTGAGGCCCTTTAAATCATCTTTATCTAAAAAAAGTCTTGAACAACAGTGATCTGAAACACAAACACTCATTGTTATCTGTCGTACAAGGTCACAGAGGTCATCATAAGCAATTAGGGTTCCTCTCAGAAATGTGGTGTTAAGACACATCTAAATAGAAGCATTATATTCTGGAAATATACTACTCTTTTGTTTCCTTTATCGATGTTTTGCTTTGATTTTAAATTATAGCAACACAGCTCATACTCACCTCATGAATTATAAAATAAGACAGCTTCTTTGATGTATTAAGGGCCAGAATTGTACTTAAATTCTTTTAAAACCACTGTTCATACTTTTCGCTCACCATCTACAAGAGGTCATGGAACAGTACAGTAACTATTTAAATTTTAAACATTGTTACACTGAAGACATGTTGGTATTAATTCCCTTCAAAATACTCCCCATAGGGCTGGGGATTTAGCTCAGCAGTTAGAGTGCTTGTCTTGCAAGCACAAAGCCCTGAGTTCGATCCCACACACCAAAAAAAAAAAAAAAAAAAAAATACTCCCCCTCACTTTGAACACACTTATCCTGTCATTCTTGCCACTTCCTAAAGAAGTTCTGGAAGTCTCTTTTTGAATATTTTTACAAGGCGTGATCGAAAATACAGTGAATGCTGCTGACAACTGCCAGCCAATGGAATGGCAGCTGCTAAAACATTCCAGCATGTCCTCCTCCACCTTTGTTAACTGGATCTGGCAGTGGGAGACTTTCACCTCTTCACCTAAATCAAAAATGACAGTGAAAGGAAAGTGCTTTGAACTGATTCAGGATGTTAAGGAATAGCAATACCTCAACTAAAGACACTCACGAAGGAAATCTTCAAGAACTACTTCAGAAAGTGGCAAGAACAACTGCCTGAGTGTGTTCAAAGCAGGGCAAAGATTTTCAGGGAAATTAATGGTAATATGTCATAATAATATTTTTATTTAAAGAAGCACCATTTTTTTTTAATCACACCTCATATTCTTGATCTACACAGGACTTTTTACCAGTATCAAATAAGCAATACTTCTGTTTGAGACTTTTTCTACTGTAACATGATCTGCAAACCTACCAATTCATAACTTTATTTTATACTGAGGATTGTCTATTGTTGACTGATTCATCAAATAGGGTCTCTGGGATAACAGATTAAGTTTATTTGAAAAAATGAACATTCTAATTTCAGCAAGACCTTTAACCACAGCCAGGACCTATGTTTTAAATGGGGAAATGTGGTTTGAATGATAATTTGGACGTGCTTTTGGCTGGCTGAAAAGAGATGGATGAAAAATACTGTGTAAAGAGAAGTATCATTCCACCACCAAGACTTTTTTTTTTTTTTTTTTTTTACCAACGGAGAGAAACTAAAGCCAGGTAACCGTGCACCCAATGTGATCAAAAGACGGTTGTGCTGCTGGGTTTCAGGCACTAAGAGCCAGGAAGTGTTGGGTATGTACTTTGCCTCTGCCTCATTCAGGTACTCTGAGCAATAATTCATAGAAATTACAAATAATCAACCATGTCTCACTCAGCATGAGAGAATTTTCAAACAAATCAACTGTGTATTGGTTACTTTTCCAGAGTCAGTGGTTTGCAAGAGAGCAGATTTAATACAGGTCATTTGCAAGTTACAACATTCACCCAAAAGACAAATGCAGGAAGAGTGCCGAATGCCTGTTTATGCACTGGAGACCCGAAAGATCCAATGGAGGGCTGTAAGCACATGACACTATCCCAGGGACATCTGTGTCTGCAGTAAAAGACTGAAGAAATCTGTACTGGAGCCAGGTACGACACTCACAGTGGAGATGAAGATCACAGCTCCCCTTCCCCCACAATAGCAAGGCCTCAGCTCTTCCTGCAACGAGAACAGCCCAGGTCCCTTCAGGAGAACCAGCCGCAAAAGAGCTTCTCCTGGCAACAGCCGCCCGCTATCTCCTGCCCTTTACACTGTGTCAGCAATAACCTTCAGGTGGATCCTCTGTGCTCAGAACCACGCCAACTCAGTCCAGCTGGGCGTCCCTGCTCAAGTTGCCCACAATAATAAGTGTACCACAATTCACCCCGGTCACCTTGATAACCAGACACATTTCTTTAAACCATAGTCTCCAGGGACAGATTTGTAAAGAGTTAACGTATCTTGGTCTATTCAGATTTACATTAACAATACAATTCTTAGTGCACTCATTCCCGCACCAGAGAAGATAATCAAAGGATTCTGATTACAAACAGGTGTCCAAAAATTACAGCTATACATACTAATATACAACTCCATTCTGTCTCTCGTGCTTGTTCTAAAACAATTTGTTTACCAAGTACAATAACACCAATACAGTTCATCCACAGTAAAAATATGGCTTCACATTTTAAAACTCTTTTGGTTTCCCCTAACTTTTAACAACAGAGCACGGCAACACTAAAAGACACCCCAGTGAATCTCCTGCACTCCAAATACACATCTTCCCTTCTGGACAAAGGCCTCAAGTCATTTTTCCGTTGTCCTGTTTCTTCTCCATAACCACGTTCTCCTCTGTTCATCCTTGTGATCCACACAGCTCCTCTCTGGTCAAATGCTTCAAGGCACCCTGCTGGTTCTCTGCTCTCGATTTCCAACAAAAATCTAGCCAAAAGCCTTCAACAGTAACTATGCTGCCGTCCCAACACCAGACTGCACTGAAATCTTTCTGCCATCCGGGCACTATCTCCAAACACAAGCAAAATGCAGACCAACCTCTGCCCAAGCACACACACACCGCCTGGATCCAGCAGCCAGTGTAGTCCTTCTCAACAGAGGTCTCCACAGCCTCGTCCTAACCAGCAGCATTTTCGTAGTTACTCTGGTTTTCCATTCTTTGACCAGAGTCTCGCATACAATAAGTTTAGAGAGTTCCAGGGCTGCCTCTTCAGCTGGTCTCTCAAAACCTTTCTAAATTAATTCCAAAGATTTAAGCCACATGGCCAGGCAATGTCAAAGTAAAGACCCCACTTCTCCAGTACCAATTTCTGTATTACTTACTTTTCTAGAGTCAATGGTTTGCAAGAGAGAAGATTTTTACAGGACATTCACAAGTTACAGTATTCACCTATAAGCCAAATACTGGAAGAGTGTAGAACGTCTATCTATGCACTGGAGACCCGAAAGAGCCCATCAAGGGCTGGTAGCCCATGACACTGTCCCATGTACATCTGTGTCTGCACTAGAAGGCTGAAGAAATCTATACTGGAGCCAGGGTACGACACTCACAGTGCAGATGAAGACCAGAGCTCTCCCAAAGCAAACAGCAGCCTTCCCTGACGACAGCGAGGCCTGAGCTCCTCCTGCAATGAGAATGCCAAATTCACTGCAGGGAAATGAGCCACAACAGAGCTTCTCCTAGGAAACAGCTGCCTGCTATCTTCTGCTTCTGTTCTCCTTTATGGTGTGTAGGCAATAACCTTCAGATGGATCTTGTACACCTAGAACCACATCAACTCAGTTCAGCTGGGCATCCCTGTTCAAACTGACCGCAACAATAATTTAATTACTCTGGTGGATAAAATTGCCTTGTGCTGTATTTGAACAGAGTGATAAAGTATCAGTAATTAAACTTTGTTTTCTTTATTCATTTAATTACTTTGCCCTTGCTAAGGATTAAACCCAGGGCTTCATGCATCTTAGGCTTGTGATTTACCACGGAACCACACTCCCAGCCCAAAGATTGACTTTGGCTAGTTTGGTTATTTCTCCTGCTAAATGACATGTTTTGGATATTCTTTTAAAGATTCTAGATATTACAGAGAACTTCTTTCCCTATACCACAGTGAATTGAAATCACAATTATAGCAAACAATTTTGTAAGACATATGACATGTTGGATGAAGATGTGTGATTCCTAAAATGTCTATGAAATAGTTGCTAGGATCATCTCTATTTTGCAGGTGGTAAGCTGAGGTTCAAAGACTGTAGAGTTTCCTAACATCACACCACTAATAAGAGGCAGGATCAGGATAGTAACATATTCAGGTTGATTCTAAATTTCTTTCTATTTAAGATTAATATTATATAGTCATTCAGAATAAACCAAGAGTTGACACTTGTTCAGGGAAAATTAAGATATGAATTAAAAGCAAAATAAATACTTTAAATAAATTCAGTTGTTTATATCTGAAGTTTAGAATTCTTGTAATAAACAAGTTTCTTTGTCAGGAAGACAAAATTATACCCACTATATGTCACTGTAATTCATAATCATGACACAGACATCTAAACGATCATCTAGGAAAACAAAATCTGGATAAAGATGACTAAGGCTGTTAATGTTTAAAGCACATTAGCAGGGTAGACAGAGCAGGAGATGAAAAGAAATGAAGAGATATGTCAAATCTACAGCACAGAGGGGAAAGATTTACTTTAATTCTACACGAAGGACTGTTCTGTATCGACCAGGCATACAAAGTCCTATGGGAAATATTGGAAGACATTACATTTCCACTGGATGTGAAGGAACAATATGAAAGCAGGATCTGGAACTGGCAAAGAAATTTAAGTAAGGTCACATCAGTAGATTATGAAAAGCCAGAATTTAGCTTTAAATTGATTTAAATCCTAAGAATTTTAAACTATGTGGTTAGCATATTTAGCAATAGGCCAGGATTACATAGGTAGGATAAAATTTCTGACAGAAATTGATAAGCAATGTTCTCAAAGTGTAAATACTGAAACAGAGAATGACCATACACACACACACACACACACACACACACACAAACACACATATACATAGAGAGAGAGAGAAACAGACAGAGACAGACAGGTGAGAGAGACTTTCAACTATGTGCTGGCCCTGGTGAGGCAGTAGAACTTCCTGTTCCATTAAACCCTTAATCACTTGGCCTTATAGAAAGAAATATAGTTCCTACCACAATGCACAAAATAACAACTTAAAAGTAAATTTTAAAGAACGATACTTGCAGCAACAAAAGAAATCTGCCTGCCTATAGGATTTGTTGAGTTGGTGCTTAGCGATCCCTTTTCTATTTAAAAAAAAAAATTACACTATAATAATTGCAAAGATCTAAGTATTAAAATCCAGTGGTTTGAGACTTTTTGGTGATGCCTCAGTTTCTCAGTCAACTATATTCAACAGATACTCTGTATCAAGCCCTGGGGATAGAATAATGATCAAAAAGACAGATACTAACATTCATAAAACTATGCCTCAGTGTGTTGGACGAGGACAGAAATATTGTTGACCTGGTGTAAGGCAAGTAGTGACATAATGGTAGGAGACTTACTCAACATGGTACAACTTTATATATGAAAATTCATTGGCAAATACGTACATGAATGTATGTATATATGTATGCATACAGCATTCATATATTTAATTTAAACATTACATAAGCAGTTAATGGTAGATTTTTGCATAAATATGGTGAATTGAATACACAGATTTATTGCCACACTCTACTAAATTCTCAGAAAAATAAAACTATGAGATTGAAAAAGGTTCTATGGAAGCAGAGAGAAATAAAAACTATCCAAGAGTGGATTTGAAAACCTAAAAAAAAAGTATGCTAAAATATACATGATGAATATCATAATTAGCCAGAAATAAGTAAGCACATTAACTCATTCTGTAGACAATCAGAAAGGTCAGAAATGCCTGAAATTTGGAGCAGAACTGAAAACTGCCAGAAGCAGGTTTGCTTAAAGGAATTTTAGGATTAGTTAGACCACTGCCCCAGCTCTGACACTAATCCCATCAGGAAGACAGAGACCATTTGAAGGCAAAAATTAACAGAAGAGCTCCAATATATTAAACAAAGTTTAGAACAAGGTTTAATTGTTTTATTAAAAACAGGAAGGGCAAGAAAAAAATCGATACATAGAGTGGCAAGAATTGCAACCTCTTTCCTGTACACCAATCCCAGGACACAGAGACCACATTCTATCCTGCAATCCAACATCTTTGGCACTCACACAAGGTGAATGGGGCCGTGTTTCCTACCAGGGCTAATATTTTCATGTGCCCTGATCCTTACTGGGTCACTTCACTCTCAAAGCTGTATTTCCTATCTATAACACAGATCATATGGAACTAGTCATCTTATTATGGTTTTACAATGTTTAACAAGAGCTCAAGATAACCAATTTTCTTTTCTCTTTAGCAATGTCTTCAACATTAAAGGAAATACCAAATCAGACAATGAGAAAGAATGAGAATTCAGAAGGAACCAATAATAAGGGATGCAAGAGAATAATTGAAGTAAACTGGAATTGATATCCCTGAGACAAGAGATTATGCTACCTCTATAAAACAAGGACATGATACCATGTAAAAGAAAAAGTCAAGAACATGACATTTTGGAATGTCTCGAGAAGGAGAAAATTGACCATTGCTGCTGATAGAAAATAAAAATCACCTAGAGAGATTGAAACAACTACATTAGATAGTAGAAGATAAGGAGAACACTCTTCCAAATCTCAAGGAAAGACATTTGCCAACCCTGAATTAAATACTCAATCTCTTTATTAACATGACCATATAAAAGAGATATTTTTAGAAATGTAAATTTTCAAAATACTTATGTTCTGTTCACCCTTTCTTAGGAAGTTCCTGGAAAACTGTTTATTAAAAATGAAAGCAACACAAGAAACAACTCAGAAAAGAGGTGGAGAAATATTTAGAATGACAGTTAAGCAGATGGTACAAAGAAAAAACAAAGTTTAAGGGTAGAAAGTTCCCAAGAATGTCATATATCTAAGACAATGAAAGAAGAAGAAGAAATAAAGAAACTGATAGATTTGCTGAAGTATGTGATGATTTTCAGAGATGTTTCACATAATTATTAATGTACTTGGTTTAGGAAGAAAGACTAATGGAAACATGTACAAATTTAAATATTTATGCAATTATTAACTCCTGGGTAACAAGTGATGATATAACTAAAAATGCAATTTCATTATATAACCTGTTTCTATCAGTACAAATGGTAACAAAATTATGAACAATCATACCTTAGAATTGTATCATCGACTTGTACTCACTGTTTAATTTCCTAAGGGGTGAGGTATTTTATCTAAAAGTATTTCTAAAGTGTTTCTACAATATTTTTGTCAAGGCTTTTGACACATTTTAGGCACACTTGCAAACCACTGGCATTTTGAGGGTTTGCATCAGGGTTCTAACTACATTAGTTTTTATTAGAAAACATGGGTTCAGGATAAAAGGATTTAATAATATTGGGTAAAAAGAGGCAAAAGGTATTTATTACTCTTTGATTAAATTTCTAATCAGTATTCATTTCCTGTTTCTTCCACGTTAGACCAGAAGATAGCAAATAAAAAAAAAAACAAATCACTATGCCTGGCAATATTTAAAATATGAATGTCATTTTCTGAATTCATTATTTTTGTTTCCTCAAGGCGAGAGGCAACTTAGCTTTCATGGTAAGAAAAATAGTCCCTCTGTGGCCATCCCTATGCATTAAAAGATTTTAAATTTTCTGAGACATTATTCCAGTTTGATCTAACAAAAGCTGAAGGCAAACACAGACTATTTAAACTATACTTTTTCTCCATTTCAATGCCTTTCACTACATTATTCCTATACCTGTCAGTGTGTCTGATACTAGAAGAATCTTTCTGCTTTTAAAGTTGTTTATTTCATTAAGCTACTATATGACATAGACCTTCAGTTTTGAAACTGCATCAATATCTTCCCCTGAAGGAAGGTGAACTGGAAACAAAAGCACTTCTTTCCACAGCCTAATTCTCTTTTTAGACTGACTTCCAATTGTGTCCCATTCACGAATTCGAAAACAGTTTAATACAGTTTTTTTTTTTTTTGCATTTGAAAGTATAACAGTATCTCTAATTCATTTAAATCTATTAAAACTGATCTCTAAAATTATGTATTGATAGAAAACTATGCCAAATCTTATGACGTCAATTTTATAAATACAACATTTATCCAATAATATAGGCAAATCTTCACAGTCACTGATTTTTCCTTATCTTTTTATTTGAATCTCGGCCCTTCTATTGTTATTTTATTGTTCTTACAATGCTGATTTATTTATCTTAAATACACCTGTTCTTATATTATTTTCTGAGTTGTAAATATATCATCATTTTCCCTAATTTAGACTTCAAAGAACTGCCCTGAACTCTTCTTTTTAAATGTTTATTGCAGGTTTGGAACCCCACCAAACGGAGTTCTAGGGTCCACAAATCTAGTTTCTTTCAATTTGAAGTTGGCTCATTTGCTCAACTCTCACAATGAACCCTGAGAATATGTATTTTACTATTTTTTTCCCATTTTGTTGAATTTTTTAAAGGTTGAGAAATTTCTCTAAGCCTCACAGCTATTAAATATGAAGTTAACAATCTATTTTTAATAAGTAACTCCATAAAGCAAATGCTTTATGCTGGACAGTGTGAATTGTTATAAGTGTATAATATTCATCTATAAAGAATATAGTAATTATTTCTTATAGGTTTTAAATGCCTTTTCTCCCCAAAAAAGTAGAATATAAAGTAGGATGATGCAATTTTAATTATTTTTAATTTAGGGATTATGCAACGGAGTCCCTATACATGCACAATTAGATTATACGGAATATCGTGTTCTTAGGTACTCTGCTTACAGTATGTGAATTTAAACTGGCATTTGGTTTAAGACAGAATAAGGAATGAAATAAAACTTCAACTTTTAAATTCTATCAGAGTTTCTTCAAAAGGAAGTTGCTGTTGTTTAGAAGGACTTTGACCTTCCAAAGGATACTCAACTTCTTTGAAAACATTTTTCTCATGTAAATATAAAAATAAATATATTTGGTTTTGTCTTCCAGTTGAGAAAATCAGACATGCATTCATTAATAGAACTGAGACAACGTAAATCAATATCTGACCATTGCTTAAGCTGAGTACAATCAGAAATTTGAGAAAAAGATACAATTCCTTCTAAATGGAATAACTTTTAATAATGTACATTAATGCAGTATATAGGGTTATACATGAATACATCGAGAAAGTAACAGTGGAAAAGTTTAAAAGTAGAAGGATTCCACTGAATTGTATGTTTGTACTGACAAAAACAGGCATAAAGTTGGAGTGTCACAGGAAAATCAGACAATTGATGACTGACATCAATTGATCACTGCCATATATGACAACTGACTGCCAATTGATCGCTGCCATATATGACATTTGGTTTTTGCCACTGTGCTGTCCGCTTTTCTCTACCTGTGGATAGTTAACCAATGTTGCTAATCAAACAATTTACATATTACAAAAGCCAATACTTCAGTGATGAGTTGCATAAAACACAACCTACAGTATTTACCTCTTTGTGGACCAATATAAATTAAATAAAGGCAAAAAATATATACCATAAATTATAAAAAGAGAAAACTTGAGAAATAGAGCAATAATATAGGAATCAGATACTCAGCTTCCACTCACTTCACTACCATTATAAAATTCTTTGTTGGGGTTGGAAATTTAACTCAAATGATAGAGCACATGCCTCAGAAGCACAAGGCCTTGAGTTTGATCCCCAGTACCCCCCTAAAAAAGCTCTTAATCTGTTTCCTAAAACTCTGCAAACAGATATTTAAAATTTCATTAAAGTCTGCTTTTTTTAGCATGCTTTTGTCAAATAATTCAACTGCACCTTAGAGACTTAAAACAAGATACAGTGTATTTGTTAAATAATAACATAAAGAAAATCTAATAAGGGACTAGCTGGATATTATCAAATGCTGAATTATCAGAACTAAATTGATGTTTTCCATTGTGAATTATGAGTTCTTACATATACAAAATTCAGAAATATAACACTGATATGCTGAAATATTGACTTTCAAGCTAGGGGTGTTAAAACTTTCCACTTATACTTATAAAGTATAATACTTATACTTTTCCACTTTTATTCTGTTTTCAAAAATATGTTCCATTTATTTGGTGCTGTGATGAAAGTAACAATGGAAAAATAAGTTAAATTTTTTATATGTTTTCCAAGAAGCTATGAGGAATACTAAACTTTGATAAATAGATCAATTAAAAAAATCTGTGTTCACTCAGAATTGTATATTTTCAATAATGGACCTCAAATCACCATTAGGAAAGATGGATATAAATATTTTAAACTTGATTTGATGAAATTCAGGGGACACATTATTAATTTTATTTGCCTGAGAGATATAATATAATGGCTTCAGTTTGTTTTGAGTCACATAGCCAGAGAAAGTAATTCACAAGTTTAAAAGAACAAATTTTTCCCTCATTTTTAGTTTTTACCTTTATACATTCACGATTTTCCAGAAGCAGCTGATAATAGTTTCTACAAATGTTAATACAGTCTTACCATTTTATCTGTTTATGTAGTTTGGTTTCATTATAATGAAAGTCCCCATATTCCTCAATGCATTAATCTAATATTTTATATAATTATCTCATTCCATTCAATTACATGAGGATAAATTATCATGTGCCTGAAAATATGTCTCTATTGATGATATTTTTGAGGGTTAGTTTCTGTGACCAGGTAAGTTTCTTCGCACTGACTTTCAGACACCTACAGATAAGCAAACCACAGCACAGACCTTGAGACATTAAGCCGCGAGTTCAGAAATCAAATGTCTTGAGAGTGTCGTGGTTGGGGACTTGTAGGACACTGTTTCCTTCAAAAGGTAGTAAATATGTTTTTATGTTTTTATTTTTTTGCTTTGAAGATAATGTAAAATATCTTCTAAGGAAAGTATAGAATATTTGGCAAATGAAGGCATTATGTTATAGAACAGTTTCAGAGAGAAAAAACAATTTGAAGGACAGATGTTAAAGACGTCATATTCTTGACCCAATGACATAAACTGGGGAATTGATGGGGAAAGTGGTACTAAAACAAGTTTCCGTTTGCAGTAATATTTGGAGCAGTCTATGCAAAACTAAGTGCTGTCTCTTTAAATATATTTGTAATATGGTTAGACTTTATTTATTTATTTCATTTTGTCAGTACTGTGGTTGAACCTGGGGCCTCCCACTAAGCCACATCCTCTGCCTTTTTTTCCTATTTTTTTAAGACAGGGTCTCAGTCTTTCGATTTCTTGAACTTGGGATACTCTTGCCTCAGGCTTCCAGAGTACCGGAATTACAGGTGTGTGCTACCAGGCCTACTTTAGACATTCATTTTAAACCTTCTAGTTTGAATTATGGCTATTTAGATTAGTCTCTGTGTAAATTTTGGGTAATGTGAGTGACAGGTGTATCTAGTAGGTGAGAGCAAAATGAGATGGAGAAAGAAGAATGTTACATGATCTAAGGCTGACCCACTCAGCTTCCGCAATAACAAAGATTTCAAGTACCCTATTGTGAAAGTGCGTATCAGTTTTTTTCTTAGACGTTCATGTTGACATATTATAAAACCATCTCTATAAGTGATATTGATGCATAAAATATATTCTATTCCCAAATTAGTGTTTAGTAATGGCTCAAAATATGTTTCTTCTGGAACAGTGTTCTTTTTAATGTGATGCTTGGAAAAGATACCAAATATACTTAATTATCTTGCATGCAAAAAAGTAAACAAAACATTTGTGCTTTATTGTTCCATTTTGACTAATTAATATCTAATTTTTTTATTTTTTAAAAATATTAAGATTATTGAAAAAACTCTGTCTGATTGACGAGTAGCTGGAATGAATAGGTGGAAAGAGTCATTGAATTATTCCTTGCAGTACCACATAAATGTGATATGCAGAACTTCCGAAATCTGTTTTCCTATTCAGTCCAACACTCAGGACAGAATAGGATGTATATGCACATTTGTATATATATTTGAATAATATTTAAATATATTTGAATAAATGAAAGAATGTATTCTAAAATGCAAACCAAAATAATGATAACTGATTTTATAATGCTTTGAGATATAATTTTTGGAACATCTTTCATTTTTCCCTTCCACTCCTACTTATTTAATTACTCCCCTAAGCACCTTTTTCCTAATTTTCATTAGTGAAAATTATTTAGTAGTAATATATTTTTTAATGTTGGATATTACACATTGAGCTAAATTAGTCAGTGATTAAAATACTATGACCAACTGTCTTAGAAATGCATCTTTTTTCTAGTCCCTGTATTTTTGTATACTTTTATTGCAGATTTTCCTAACATCTTTCAGTAATACGTAGTGTTTGTTGCAGTAAACAAGATGTTTACAGAAAGCATTTTAGAAGCTAGTAAGAGGGATGATGTTAAAGATTCACAGTCTCACTTCCATGTTCAAAACTCATCCCTGTCTATGCTCATTCTACTAGCATAAATTTCTATCATAATATTAATGCTTTTTCATTTTGAGACCACAATAATAAACCAACTACTTCCCATTTTTTTCTTAGGTATGTATTCCCAGGTATGGTAAAGCCCAGTCCTTCATTTCCCTGTTTATTTTGTTTATTTCCTGTTAAGAGCTTGGCCACTGAAGGGCTGGAGATTTAGCTCAGTGGCTAGAGTGCCTGCCTTGCAAACACACAGCTCTAAATTGGATCCCCAGCACCAAAAAAAAAAAAAAAAAAAGAGCTTGACCGCTGAGTCAGACACATTTGTCCCCATTCTCATTCTGAGGGATAAGGGAGTGCAAAATGGAGAACATAAGTCTTAGTTTATGGATTTTGTGAGGAATGAGCGGCATAGATAAAGACTTTAACCCTGTTCGAAGTACAGGGTAAGTGCACAACAAAGGCTACCAAATGATCGTCATCTCAGAAATTTACTCATCTTGTTTCCCATTCTGGAATGACTTTTCCTCTACAATTATATAAATGTATAATGTATACCCACAGGTCCCTCAACCTCAACAACAATAATTCAGCTCCTGTAATTCCCACTGCTTTTACATAACTCCCCTATGGCCCCGGCTGATCCACCACGTTATTTAGTCTTTTCACATAGATTACTATTTCATCTTGTCAGATTATTTTTCTAACATTGAAGATATTTGAGGAAATTATTTCTGTTATTTGTCTCCGACAGACCGAAGTAAAATACTCAATAGATATTCAAAGATTGTAGGTGGAATTTTTCTAGCAATTGAAACTCATCAAAATGTTTGATTCAATACAGTAAGCATTAATCACCTCATATTTATTTTACATTACGAGTTTATCAATTCCTTGTTTCTTTCTTACTTGAAGGGAGAACATTCAATCACATTTTGAATAAATACATTGCATGCGAATTTGTCCCATAACTGTAACGCTCAGTTTGATTTTCAATTTGCTTTCTGAATCAGGGTTTTTTAAGTTTCTAAAAAGATATGATGCTGCATAAGTTTTTGAAATGCTGATATTCATTATACGTCAAAGAAAAATCATTTGATCTACGTATGCTACTCAAATCTCTTCATAATTGTTATACAGCTATAATTTCTTCAACCTTTTCATTTTATATATCATTTAAAAACAATTTTGTTTCGGTGTGATGAAGTATATTAAAATAGAGTTCCAATGTGAAATTATTCTAGCCATGTATGCTCTTTATACTTCTTATGAAGTTCTTTAGAGTTCTTATATTTCTTATTCCAATTGTACAGTTATCTGAGATTTTGTGTTTTGGACCAGTAAAAGCTAACACCATTTTCCCTGAGAAAGCATCACAGAAAAGCAGCAGTGAACCAAGACAATTATAAGGTCAGTATGAGAATCCTTGAGTTTGATATGTATCTTTATGTTCAGAACAACCAAATGGCAGTGTATTTAGGAAGAATATCTGTTTATGAGAAGACAGAGATCATAGCAATGGAGTTTGAAAAAAAAAATTAAAACTCAAGGAGTACAGGATATATTTTGAATAGAATTAACCACATTAGTAAAGAACTAATATATGACAATAATGCTACTATGTTTGGAAGATCAATGAATCCTCTAGTAGACTGTAATGATTCTGGAATAACAGTAACACTAGATTGTGGTATTTGTTGAGCGATGGTAAATATTTAGGATTTAACCAATTTATTTTTTCAGCAAATTTCAGAAACGGTCAAGAGTATGTTCAAAACCAGAATATCCATAATTTCATATAGTTTAATATAGTAATATGGACTCAGTAGGGGATTGTCAACATAAAGATCAGAAAGTAAGGCAATTGAAATAACTAAATTTTACATTATTAAATCTCTCTCTTTCATGGTAGCTGTAGATAGCATTAAACTTTTATCAAAGAGAATTTTAGACATTTAGCTCTAAAAATAACCCAGTTGTAGTAGGAAAGACTAGGGACAATAAAGAAAACAAAACACAAATATAGGAAATATTAAAATGGTTTTAAACCAATACTATGAGTAAATTCATGACAACTATTAAGCGAATGTCAAAGAACTTTATGTGGAACGTGAACAAAAGAACTTAATTACTAATGGAGACTGAATAAAGAGATGAATCTACGTGAAATTGGAATTAGAGATTTTTCTTTCAATGATATGTAATAATTTAAACCTAAGTAAACTGTTCTACATAATTTAAACAAGTAGATAGTATTGTAGGAATGCAAAGGTTGATGAATAACATTATGTTTTACCAAAAAATTATATATATTTTAATCTGTCGTTTTAAAAATAAGTAAAGAATAATTAGAAACTTCTTTTTACTATGGTCCACTGATAATATATGTTATGGTTTGTGTCTAGATGTCCCCCCAAAGCCTCATGTGGTAAGAGATAGCTGGATCTAGAGTGTGTGATTACTACATTGATCCATTGACCGGTTTGGCATGGTTCTGCTGGGATAAAGGATGTGAAACTAAAATTAAGGGTCGGAGTGCTACCCGCCCTAAGGGCAGGTAGCCTAGATAAAAGATACAGGAAGACGCTAACTAGCTGCTTGTTTGCTTTGCTTATTTGCATACATTCCTTGCATTTCCTCACTTTACTTTGCTGCGGTCGGCTGCAGGTGGGCTGCCGGTCTGCCATGCCTCCCTGCCTCGGACCCAGCAGACTATAGACTGAAACCTCTGCAGACTGTGAGCTAATAAACCTTTCTTCCCCTAACATTGGGTGTCGAGTATTCTGTCCCAACAACGAGAGAAAAGTAACTAAAACAACATAATTCAAGTAAAATATGTGTTTTCTATCCCAGTCTCTATTTACATGAGTTTAAAGATGTTTTATATTTCAAATTTAAGCATTATTTTTATAATATACTCAAGTTCTTTTTAAAAGTTTCAGAGATAATTAATACAGAGGAATAAATAAAATGATGACGTTGCTATTTATATAACGAAAAGAGGAGGTAAATCATCTGCAATGTAAGCTAACTGTACAATTGTAAGAAACCAGGTCAGTGTTATGACTCTCAGGGTCTTAGAAATATTTTTATTTATTTTTCTGAATCAAATTCAACCTCCTGCTAAGGCTCCAGACCCTAAGGATTCTCTAAGGTCAATTAAAAATAAAAATCAGGAATTTGTGCTGCCCCCCCACCCCACAGCCTCTTCTCTTCCCTTTACTTCTCGTAGGAGAAAAGATATAAATCTTTTTTTTTATTTCATGTAATATTTTAATAGATTTTTTTAGTAGGCCCTTGGTAATTAACACCTCACTGAGCTACATATTCTAGCACATTATTAGTCTCTTCCTTCCAAAAATTAAAGTACTCTTCCTAGGGAGAATTATGATGCTTAAATTTTACTCTATCTCTTTATTCAAATATATACACAAATTATTTTCTCTGTAATTAGACAAATTGAGTCACTACACACAAAGGTAATATAGTCTTGTTTGATATTTCTTAATATGATAGAGAACAACTGTGAAATATGTAAATAGTGTTCCAGCGTGTCTTAATATTTTGCTTGGAAGTATTTTCTCTTTTGTATCTAATAATCTTAGCTTATTTTACAGACAAAGGCATCTCTGTGTGAAAATTTTGCCTGGATGAATCAAAGAAGGGACAGTTTTATCATTATTTGATTAATTCAGAACTGACACATAGAGAGTCCATGCTTTGGCAATGGACCACATGAAAATCTATCTTTGATGTTAATAACAGGTTAGTGATTGTTACTGCTAGATGGATTTGTACATTGTATTTAAAAGACATAATTAAAGGTACAGGTAAAACTCAAAATGATCTCGGGATGTCTGATCATACTAAAGTCTACATTAACTCTAGCGAATATGAAGGTGTTAGAAATAATCTGTGTTCTGTCTCCTTCAGTATTAGAACGTTGCTTATCGGAGTCTATTTGCTGTTAACCAAACTGAACTCCCCTCCTTTAAATTGTGAATGTTGTATATTTTGTTTCAGCAACAGGAAAGTAACTAATAAAGAATATTGGTACCAGAGAAGTGAGGTTGTTGCTGTGACTATACTGGA
>PVJO010025647.1:0-22420 GCA_004026905.1 Hystrix cristata
ATCCCCCTGCCACCCCGTCTCTGATTGCGAAAGTGTGAGCTTGTTTGGGGAAAGGCTGCCAGGAAAGCGCCACGCTCCTGTTAGTCATTTTGGAAACGCTAAGAGAACAGCTGCCTGCGTGGCCCTGGACAGATGACAAGGTACCAGGAGCGGCAGAGGTGTGATGGGGGTCCTGAGCCAGGCATGGTGCCCTGCCGAAGACTTTACGTGTATTAGTTCACCTACGTGTGTGACAGTCTTGTAAGGAAGTTGCTGTTATTGCCCTCGTTTTACAGATGAGGAAACTGAGGCTCGGAGGGAGGGTCAAGTGACCTGGACGGGAGAGGATATGAAATCCTGAGAGAGGATTTCAAATAAGCTGGCTCCAATGCAGCTCTTAATACTCTTTGTAGATGAGGAAAATCATTCTTATTTTGCCAGGGTTGTGAGGGTTAAAAGCACTGAGCCCAGGAGAGGTGGTCAGGTGTTCATTAGTCGTATGATCACCGTAATAAGCAAGAGCCCTGAAGATACCGGGAGGGTCCTCTATTTAATTTCATCTGTCAGTGGGGTGTGGGACACTGCTCTCAATAAAACCTTCAGGTATTATGGAACAGGGCTGCCTAATCTCTTAAGAAAAAGGTTTAGGCAACCAACCACAGCTAAAACAGTATCTGTCCCCTCTAAAATTCCTAAATAACGTGCCCTGTTGCAGGGATGCCCAAATACCTAAGGGAAAAAATCTAAAGTCAGTTGTCAATGTTTGATAAGAAAAGCAGCGAAAGAACGTTTGGTTTGCTAGAACAGAGACTGCTGGTGAGTGGGTCTTACTCCAAGATGAGTCATTAATCTTGAGCTCAGTTCTATGGACAGGTGAAAACTGGTGCGAAGTCTCTGTAGCCCAGGAGACGGGCCGATTGGATCCAAGTGAACACGGAGGAAAAGGGCCAGGGACTGGACACGTGGGGGCCGCCTGTGACCTCTTGGTGCCCAGGCCCCACGCGTCCACTTCCGCTCCGAGCAGCCCATGCCTCTTTCCTCCCTGCGCTGCTCTTTGCTGAGACAGGTCCTGCAAGATCCTTTAGGATCAGCCCTCTGTCCTGCCTTGGGAAGCTGCCAACAACTAGTGCAGAAATTCCACCAAGTTCCTTAAAAACCAAGCCATTACTGGAGAAGAGGTTCAACAGGAATGAGTGAGTGTGTGTGTGTGTGTGTGTGTGTACTGGATACAGGACCAGCTGGTTAGTGCTCCGTTTTGCACAAAACATCGCACATATTCCAGGGTGTTGCAGCTACCCATGGCAGAAACCCAGGCCTTGAATCCGCGTGGTGCCTGCCGGAAGAGGAGGAGACAGGAACTGGGGAAGGAGTGGAATGAACTAATTTGAAGAATGGGCAGGGAAGCTGCTTCTGGCGAACCGCGGGCAGAGGGACGGAAGCCCAGGGAAAATCTAAGGTATACAAAATCCATCCAGGCGTAGTGGTGCACACCTGTAACCCCAGCATTCTGGGAGGCTGAGACAGGGGGATCTCAAGTTCGAGCCCAGCCTGGGCACCTTAAGGAAACTCTTTCTCTAAGTACATATAAACATACATAGAGAGTTCAGGATGGAGCTCAGGGTGAAGGCCCTTCGTTCAGCTCCTAGTTCCGGGGTCGGGGTGGGCCAGAGCCTGAAGCAGTGCAGGACGCATGGGAGACCCGGGCCTCAGAGGCCCTTTCCCTCGGCAGCATCTTTTTTCCAGGGGTAAAACCAGCAAGTCTGATCCCTTGGAGTCCAGACCGCCCTCGGAACGCGACTAAAGTTCGGTATCTGTGCCCCGGGGGCACGCGCCCCTGCGCGCACACACGACGGGGGGCGCACTTCCCGGGGCTCCCGCACGCTCGCAGGGACACACCGCCCGGTGCGGGGAGACCAGGGCGCGCTACGCCCGCGCGCACAGGACCCTCTCGGCGCGGAATGGGCAGCTCGGCGGGAGCGCGGATGACTCAGCGCCTGCCGCCGGCGCTGCGCCGAACCGCAGCTCTGCGCGCTTCGAGTCTGGGGTATCACGCAGCGTCCCCGAGGAGCATCCTTTGCTCTCCGGGCGGGCGCATCGCCGGCTCCGGTGCAGCGTTCCGGATCGTCCAGGCCGAGCCCCTCGGGGTGCGCCCCCACGCCGTCCAGCCCGCACCGCGGGTCACGCGGACGCAGGGAGTCGCTGCTCCTCCCGTCCGGGGATTGACCTTCATCCCTGGGCGGTGTCCTCCAGCTCTCCGTCCCTCCCACCAGCCTGGTCTCAGCTTTTTTTTCCACCCCTGGAAAAGTTGCTGCAGTGTTGAACTTGTACCCGGATATCGCTGCGGCGGCAGCGTCCCCTGAACACGCAGGAGGAGAAAGCTCGGATGCCAGCGCTGCGCCCCTCCGAGACAGAACTGCAGATCAGAGATTTAAAACGACCCCCACTCTCAGAGGCTGCCCCGAGGGCCCCGCCCTGGGAGGTGCCTCCCGCCCCACCCTGCATGCTGCCGCGTCTCGCCGGCGGGGGCGCAGTCGCGGCGGAGAAAGCGAGCAGCAAAAGAAAGCCGGGTGGAGAACGGTAGTTACTGGTCCCTCTTTGTCTTCCATTTAATTGTCAGGCTGAAAGTTTTAGCAGTCAGCCCAGATAATTAAAAACAAAATCCTGCATATAGATCATGAGCACTTCCTTCTTTCTAAATTATGCCACTTGTTAATGCATGTATTTCCAGGGCCTGCCAAGAATTTATAGAAAAAGTCCGTTAAATTCTCTCCTATCATTGCCACGTTTCCGGTGAATTGCTGTTCTCCGTTTGCCGTAGGTGGGGTCCTGGCTCCTGTCTCGCCCTTGCCTTGTCTGTGCTGCCACTTTCAGGCTGTGCCCGTGGAGAAAGGCTCATTCATTCATTCATGCATTCATCTGTTCCTGCCTACACCAGTCTTCCTTTTGCTACCCACGCCTGTGGGCCCCTTTCAGAATAGGGGTCTGGCTCTTTCCTTTTCTGTCCCTAAATGGACACACTGCGGTTCTAACATTCTCTCCTTTCCGTTCTGCCTTCAGCTGAAGAGCGCAGCCTCTTCTCCACTGTGTCCCTACAAAAAGGTTGTATAATGACACAGCAGAACCATAAACTTAATGGTGTCAGGGACAAAGCGGAATCTCGGAGACTTTTAATGAGACATAACTTCTGCCTCTGGCGAGACTTGTTGATGAGATAATGTCTGTGGCTGGTCCAGACGAACTTGATGAACCTGGACTGTTCATGGCTGGACCAACCTTAGATTTCTTCCTCGACTCTTAGCACAACTCTGAGCTGCACCAGGCCGTCTCCTTTCTCCGGCTGCAGCTCCCAATAAAAGCTAGGATATTTAAGGACAGCACAGGCAAGTTACAAGTCTGACCCCACAGTGTATACACAGTTCAGGCGAGCCAGGTCCCAGGGCCACAGGCGGGCAGGTGAGTTATTTGCCAGCTCTGCATGGAGAGGGCAAAGGCAGAAAGTACTGCAAAAAGACTCCTTGCTTCTCCTATCCCTGCTGTTATCCTGAAACACGCCTGAAGACTCTGTCCTTGGAGAATAATCTTTCTTGGATGGGAAATTGAGACCTAAAAAAGCTAAGGGGGCCGGATCAACTTGAGGACCCAAGCCTCCTGGTTTTCTACCCTTTGTCTTTGCTACAAGTCATTGCTTCCTTATAAATAGTGGCTAGGGTTGTTGTCACACACACACACACACACACACACACACACACACACACACAACCCTGCCTTTGGGAATACTGATGCCCTAATGCATTAATATCTCAGTGTGAATCATTTTAGTATTATAGGTTAGTAAGTTAATCAACTCGAGATGCCCCATAGGAAGGAAAGAGTTGGATGGAGAAGTGGGTGGTACTTTTTTTTCCCTGCAGCAGAATGTCTTGGGATGTGGGTGGCACATGGGTGCCATTGGGGCTGGCAGGAGAGCCGAGAGGCAGGAAGGCAAGAAAATAAAAGAGGCTGCATCTCGCCTCCCGTGCAGTCCAGCCGGAAGACAGACACAGAGTTGTCCTCACCGCAGGACTGTGTGCCACTCAGACACTTGCTTTACATGCTGAGATAGACCGTTGATGCTCCTTCAACCACTTTGTTGCTCTTGTTAGCACGGCCTGGTGCGGTGGGGGCGGGGTGGGGCCGTGTGGCAGGGAGCTCTCAATTTAAACTGAGTGTCTGACGTTTTAATCCGTCTAAGGTCTGTCCTCATAAATAAGTGGCCGCTGGCGGTCACTGTCAGCTTTGAGGAGGGGAGCTAAGCCGAGGGGCACTGCCAAAATAAGTGCAGTCGTGTCTTGAGATTTGGAGCGTGCAGGGCAGCAGGAAAAAGGCAATGAGGTTTCGGGTTCTAAATTTCTATGCCGACTTGTTCTCTAGCAGGTTACCCAGTTCTTGGTGAGTTCTTAGGTGGTTTCAGTGAGTCTGAGTTTTACAAGCAATAATGCTAAGCTGCTGTCATCCCTGCAGCTTCATGGAATCAGAAGGGACACGGAGAAACACGTACATGATTTACCACATACGGGCGCCCTGACCACTGCTCAGTTTTCCGTTCTTTTTAAATAATAAGCTTAAAGACGTCATGCCAGTAATTCACTGGGATTCATCCAACAGCTATCACTCTCGCAGCCCCCTTGGACCTTGTAATGTCGCCCTTCCAGCCGAAAGGATTTATTTGTCCCTGAGAAATGTCTTAAATCTTACCGCAGTCCTGAGCTTTGTAATGCAGAGAGGGTATACTGTGGGAGGGTGAAAGCACAGAAAGCAGGCTTCATGTATAAAACAGCCATTAAGGTCATTCAGGTTTGATTCTGGCTAGAGCTGTGGTTAAGTACAGAGGCCATATGATGATTCTGTATTTCCAAACACAGAACAAGCACCTTCGTGTAACTAATCGTGCAACTTTCCAGAAAAAATATTAAGGAATGAAAATTATGCAGTACTAGGGACAGCACAAAGGAGGAGAAGGGAGGGTGTTTAGATGACGGGGTCCTCCCTCCGCATACTTCTATTTTTCAGTAAGGGCACCGTTTCAAGAAACAAAATACGATCTTAATTAAAGCGTTCTATTAAGGATTGTGGATAGCTTAATTAGAAAAAAAAAGACATTTAAGTCAGTTGGAAATTTTTTTTCTCTTTTTTTATTAATTCATATACGGCACCTTGCTGGTTTGGTCCTAATGCATTTTACAAAATGACACATTCTGTGAGCAAGTTTGTGAAGTTGCAAAACTTTTAACTGTTTGGGTTTGCTGACTTGTCAGTCTGCCCCTCTCTGGCCCCTTTTTTCCTTAAGCTCTCATGCTCTCAGCCAGCCAAACGTTTTCAGGAAACGGTCTGATATCCATCACTTATCTTTGATGAGAACATGCATCAGAACATGAACTCTGCCAGGGCAGTGACATTCTAAAGTATGTGAGTTTGAAGTGAAAAGATTTGGTCTGTAGAATATAAAGTATTCTGAGTCATAAGAGGAGCTGGAGCAGAAATCCCTAGCGAAACCCCACGGGCACGACTTCATCTGAGGACGAACTGTGGGGTGATCATCTCTAGTCCAAATATCCAAAAATCTGGGATATTCCGAATTCTGAAACGTTTTGAGTTACCAGCGTGATTCCACGAGTGGAAATTTTCACTCCGCAAAACTTTATTTCATGCACAAAGTTATTCAAAATATTATATAAATTACTTTTAAATTATGTGTATAAAAACATAAGTGAATTTTCATATTTAAACTTTGGTTTCATCCCCAAGATATCTCATTTTGTCTATGTAGATATTCAAAGTTCAGAACAGGCAACCCAAAATCTAAAATACTTCTGCACAAAGGATACTCAGCTTATAAATGGCTCATTCTTCCAGGATTCAGAGCTGTATCGGTTTGACTGCAGTATGGGCACTGGGATCAGGCTGGGATAAAAAAACACTCTGTCACTTACTATTGTTTTTTCAGTACTGGAGATTGAACCCAGGGCCTTCACATTGAACTACATCCCCAGCCCTTTTCAAAATTTTGAGACAGGGTCTTGTGAAGTTGCCCAGGCTGGGCTTAAACTTAAGATCACCCTGCCTCAGTCTTTTAAAGTACTGGGATTACAGATGTGCAGTGCTGCAGAGTTGGGACGAGACTCCATTTCTCCTTAGTGGTACAGCGTTTCTAGCAGCCTTGACCTCATACGGCACGGTGACGAGGTGAAAAGATGCTTTGTGTACTTACTCAGCACAGGTCTGTGTTCCGTTAGCCCTTAGGCAATCTTAACTTCCATTATTTTTCTGTGACATCTGGACAAAAACCTACAGGTAGGAGACCAGGTTTCCTGTTTATGCTCTGATTTTTGCCCAAACTTATTTTTCTTAGAACTTTCTTCATAACGCTTCAAATACTTCGGGAAAATTGTCACCTCAGTCTCCCCTGTTCTTGTGCTGGTTGCTGCAGTAAATGAGACTCCAGGGAGGAACCTTGGAATGCATTGGAGAACAAAGAGCCTTAATCTTGTCTTGACAGGCTGGAATTTAAAGTGTTGTGGGGGCCATTACTTTTATTCACCCTCCCTTAAATTCAAATTTAACATTTATTGGGTGACTATTTATTGAAGCCTTGCAGTAAGCACATTATTATCTCCTGTAACGATCACTGCAGTAAATGAGAGACTGTTGTCCAGGATTTAAATGAGGAAAGAAACCTTAAAAAGCTGAGGTCCCTTGTTTACATTTGCCCAGTATTGTATTAGTTAAGACAAGGGGGTTTAAACATATAAATGTTCTTAAAATTTAAAGCTGGGTATTTCTTTTTTTTTTTTTCAGGGTTCTCTTGGAAGACCAATTCTAAACCTAAAATTATTTGAGATTTCCTAAAGCTCACTTCTCACAAAAAATAAAAGTGATCTCTCCTTTTATCCTGTGTTCAATCCAGCATAGGAAAGATGAGATGGGTGAATTCTGCATCATATTAGATTGGCCCCAGATGGTCTTATACAGTGAACAGACCTGCTGATTGCATGAAATTACCAGCAGAGAGGAATCTGAGAGTATGTACATGGGTGCACGTGCTCACGCGTGCACGCATGCACACACACACACACACACACACACACACACACAGCGGCGGCATTTGAGTGTTCACACCAAGCCACAGACAGACATTATGGAGAAGAGGGCATTTCTAACAGTGCTGTGGGGGTCAGAATACTGGAAGGCAGGTTGAGTCTTAGGTCTTGCAAATAACTTTCAGAGGTTAACAAGCAAAGCAAGAGTAATACAAAAGAATACACTAGATTACTACATTCAGGCAGCGTGTGTGTGTGTGTGTGTGTGTGCGCGCGCGCTTGTGAGAGAGAGATAGAGAGAGAGAGAGAGAGAGAGAGAGAGAGAGAGAGAGAGAGGAGAGGAGTTTCCCTTAATGAATAGCAGAAGTGATGTATTTTATCTCAGTGTGAGGCAATAACTACATGTAAAAGCAATAAAACAAATCGCAAAGGGAAAATACCTGCTCATTATCACAAATACAGTACAGAAACACTTAATTAGAGGTTGAAAAGACATTAACAATTCAAAAGAGGAAAAAAGGAAAAGACATTAATGCCCAATTTTAAAAAATTGCAATGACCAAGAAATGAAAAAAAAAAAAACAACCAAACCCATAACTATTTAGTTCAGAAAACTAAATATTATCAGAAAACTGCAAGTTAAAACAGTAATAATATGTACTTTGCCTATCATATAATACAGATTTAAACAATGATTATTCTCAACATTAATGAGGATTTGGGTATTTCCATAATCTACACAAAGAGTATGAGTTTAAAAATTGCTTGTCTGCACGGAACTAAATGATGTCGAGGTCTATGCCCTAAGGAAATAATACGAAGTGGCAAAAAATTTATACAAAGATATATGTATTGCCTTTTTATTTATATTAATAAGAAAGCTGGAGTATATTTTAATGTCCAGTAAGGTGAGCTAATGTAAACATATGAAGATTCATATGCACGAAATAATATTAAGTAGTTTTATAAATGAGCCATGAGATATTTAATCACTTGAAATAGCATTTCACATAAATAACATTAGATAAAGAAACAGGATAAAATATTAGAGTGTGATCCCAATTTATATAAAAATTTAAATAAACATACATAGATGCATTGACAAGTCTGGCGGAGCACATGTCAGGAGGCCAAGAGTGATTGCCTATAGGCAGAAAGACTTTTAGTCTGATAAAGATTTAAATCTTCTACATTAGGCATTTATGATTTTTAACTCTCGCCCCAGCTACTCCTTCACTTTCCCCAAAACCTCCGCTGAGTGAATCTAAAAGAATCCTGAGGAACTGATAATAATCACTGCCTTAGTTTTCATTAGGAATCTGTATTTGTGTAACATCAAAACCAACTTCGGACTCTAGGGCCTTATTTCTGTGTCAGAGAGAGCAGACTGCTGGGTCCTTTGTCAGTCTGGAGCCTTGGAGGGGCCATTTATGTGCTCTGGATGTTTCCTGTTGGGCTTCCTAGCTGAGATGACGGATCACATCTCTGTTTAATGGGCTCCTCTGGGTCTGGCGACTATGTGTTTCCTGTGCCTGTGTCTCTTCTGAAAGGAGGCTAACAGGGTTTCAATGACAACACACAGGACTGGTTAGCTGCTGCCTCGGCTAACGCAGTCCTGTGATGTGGTGCTTTGTGGCTTTCTTGCCTTTGGCCCCATTTGCTCTGCACATACTTTGTCCCACAGAGGGTGACTTTAAAGAAGGCTGGTGACATCCCAGAATGTCAGAAAATGTAGCTAAATGCATTCAGTGGAGCACCTTGTATACAAACCATATCTACATAAAAGATACAAAAATCTCTGGTTATATCCTTTACCGAGAACCACCCATAGTATTTCAGTCTAGAAAAATACTACCTTCAGTGGAAAATGGTAATAGAATGACTGTTGCCTTCTCGCCTCAGCCTCAGTTTCAATATCATATGCATGGATAGAAACAGCAGGGGCTCAAATATAATTACTTTATAAATAATTAATAAGGCACTATTATTATTACTTTAAAAATTCCATTTTGGAATGAATCTCTTGATAGTAGCTGAAGCTTAATTTAGCCAAATAACTGTTCTGCTTTAGCTAATGTGGCCCATTATTTTTAGGCCCAAAAGATATTTCCAGATGTCCTGAGACAGCAGAGATCTATCACTTTTTCTGGGCGCTACATACTGGGCGTGCCAATGATGTGTCTGCCTTTAATACCACTTTCCATGGTAGTAGTGGCACAGTTGGTTTAGTACTGATGTATCTGAGTTCATCACCACGTTCTGTGGTAATAGTAGCATAATTAGTATATGTGCTGCCGAAGTGAGCACAGTAGCAGAATTAGTTTAGAACTGTATTACCTAACTATCCCTAAAATAGCCTAGGTAATTCGATTTGATGCAATCTGCTTGAATTCCAAGTTCCAAGTTCAAGTTTATTGAGTTCCAAGTTCTCAATAAACTTCTTTTTAGTATTATTGATATGAATAAAAATTATCATAGGTAGGTAGGTGATAAATACAATAGACTCAGCTATGTAGGTGTCCCTGATTATAATCTGCGTGCATTTAAAGAAAATTTACCAAAAGTAGACTGATGATTACTGAAGGGAGAATTATTAAAACCATAATACTTTTTTCTGCTATATACATTTCTACATAGTCATTTCTGCTGTGGGCATATATAGCTATTATAATGAGAAAAAAAGAATTGGTTAAAAAAGCAATGTATCTTCTTGAGGCCTTTGCTCTGGTCTCATAGGATGCTTTGAAATTCATTTCCACTGTGGACAGAGGGATTTCATTTGGAAGCATCATCTGAAATAACTGATCGAAAATAAAATCCTCGGAGCTGCCCCACCTCCACCCCAGCACCTGCATCTTTATCATCTGTCCTGGGGTGGCAGAACCCTGTGCTGGAAGCTCCACTTCTCTCTTGCAGACTGTGCAGACTCAAAGGCAGGAGAAGCAGCTCCCACCACCCAGCTTTGTGACTTGCAGACCTGGGACAACCCACTGACTTGGCTAAAATGTCACAGCCCTTGTTCATGGCGCTCACGCTGTGAGCGCTTTTGAGGGCCAGTAGCTCCCAGAACCAGATCCAAGTCTCTCCCACCTGGTCCTGACTTGAAGGTGTCTGGGATTTCTGCATTCTCTTCCCAGCTGCAGCTATCTCTGGCATCAGCTCTGCCCCCCTTATAAAGGTGGCCGCTGTCCCTTCTCTCACACTGTTAGGTGATGGAATCCGGTAAGGCCCCACCTTCCAAGTGCGTGTTGACTCTGCTCTTCCAACTCGACACCTGGTCCCCTGGAGAGTCCTCGCAGTGTGTGGTGCCTGCCTAGACCTGGGTTGGCGGCGCCCTGCCCGTGTGGCCCTCATCTCTGATGCTCAGTGCCTTGGTTCTGTTGTCCTGTTTCTCACAACTCCTGTAGCATCAAGCCTGTATGAGTATTCTCCTTCTCCTTCCTCTCAGACATGCAAGCTTTTTGTTTTTTTTTTTCTGTCACATTTTTCTAAATATGGTATTGAGCCAGCAGCCGGCTGTACCATCTTTTCCCACTTTTTCACTAAAATACTTACTCACTTAAAAGGTGAAAATATACCACCTCCAAAACGTCCACAGATGTTCAATCCGATGGCAGGACCAGGACAATAGGAGACTGAAGGAAAGTGGGTCTAGCTCCTGTCTGTCCTGCCCTTTCCTCGCACCACGCTGTAGGGTGCTTGTTGACAGAGAAATTTTTATTCTGCCAGAAGTCAATGGTAGTCATAGGATGGTGCTATCAGAAGCCAATAAAACCATTTTTAACTTGGTGAAATGTTGTCAAGTTCTTGCAGAAGAGCAAACACTTGAAGACTAAAAACATTTTGGAAAAGAGGAATAATGGTGGGGAGTTACATATCAGATTTTGGAGTCAGAGACACAAAAGAGAATAAATAAAAGTACAAATATAGATTCTATTGGATATAATGTTTTGTTATAGGATAAAAGTGGCAGTTGGAATCAGTTCGAGAAAGAGTGGATGACTTGATGAATGGTGTCAGGGTGCCTGGCTAATCATGTGCTTCTTTATACACAGTCATTGCAGGCATATTTTAAAAAATTAGGGGGCTGGGGATTTAGCTCAGGTGGTAGAGCACTTGCCTAGTAAGTGCAAGGCCCTGAGTTCTATCCCCGACACTCAAAGGAAACACAGATAAACATGTATGGCCATAGGGTTGCGGAAACACCTTTCAAGCTTTAAAACAGAGATAAAAAGAAGAATGATGTGGTTGCATGTGGAAAGCATTTTAAACTGGTATATTGAATAAAAATCATGTTACAGCTGGGTGTAGCAGTGCATGCCTGTAATCCCAGAAGTCTGACTCTAGGTGGTCGGCTCACAGCCAAAGGTATCACAGCAGGGTTTCCATCTTTCCATCCTGGTCGCAAGACTTATTACAAGAGAAAATAGAACCTTGTTTCTCACACCTGTTTGAATCTCTGCTGCGGGCAGCAAAATTTAATTCCTGACAAACACGGTATCTTTTGTTATTTTCTGCTTGGGTTTTTGTTTTCTATCATTGGTACATTAGAGGTCTTTTCATATTTGATTTTTAAAAATATACTTCACAATTTTATGTCCATAATAAGTGTGGCAAATCTTAGATCAGTTTGCCATTTGCTTTTCAACTGTCTGTCATGTGATCTTTTTTGTACTGGCTGGGGATTGAATCCGGAACCTTCATACTGAGCTACAATCCATAACCCTTTTTAAATTTTTTATTTTGAGGCAAGCTCTAACTAAGTCACCAAGTGAAGAGAGAGAGAACAATTCTGAATGTGACAGAAAGGGGACTGCCTCCTGGAGCCAGGACAGGCATGCTCACCGAGGCCAAAGGACAGGAGAAGGGGTTGGGGAGAGGGACGAAACTTGTACTGTAGGTATCCTCACCCCCCCATTACAACGGGTGACGAAGGTGTTAATGAATTTGATTGAGGTTTCAATGTGTATGTTTAATACATATTGATACAAATCATCACACTGTACTCCTCATTGAATATATACACATTTCATTTGTCCATTATACCCTAATGAAGCGAGGGCAAAAAAAAAAAATAGCAAGCCAAATCTCTTATGAATATAGATACAAAAGGAAAAAAACCCTTAATGAAATACTAGCAAGCTGAAACTAGAAACTTACTAAAAAAGGATTATACACCATAGCCCATAGTGAGATTTATCTACGACGTATAAAGTTTTCACAAATGAAAATCAGCCAATATAAAATACCATGTGAACAGGCTAAAGAGCAAAACCGACAGTTATCTCAGGAAAGACAATTTGTATGCAGGATCTTTGTAGGTTCAGGGAACAGCAGTGACCTTGCTAGAGACTGATGCTCCCTGACTTTTGCACCCCTTGACCTCTGTGCAGGGCTTACAGCTGTCTACTTGTGGGTACACACCAAGAAGAATTGAAACCAGAGTCCTGGGTTACACCATGTTCTTGGGAACATTATGCATAGTAGTCAAAGGAGGAAACAACTCAAATGACCATACAGGGATGCAGGGATGGAAGAGAATGTGGAAATATATACAGTGGATTACTATTCATTCACCCTTAAGGAAGTTGTGACACATGCTACAACATGGATGAACTCTGAAGGCATTATGCTTAGTGAAACAAACCAGTGGCCACAAGACAAGTATTGTATAAAAGAAATATCCAGATTGGGTGAATGCGTAGACTGAAAGTAGAATGAGGTTTCTACGAGGTGTAGGGTGTGGGTAATGGGGAATTTGTGTTTAATTGGAGCACAATTTCAACTTGGAAAGATGGGAAAATTCTGGAGGTGGATAGTGGTGATGGTTGCATTTAATGTGGTAATATCACTGAGCTGTACACTTAAAAATGGTTAAAATGGCCAGTTTTACATTATTATATTTTATCATGTTCCCATGAAGGTCCCACATCACTCTGAACACAGCGGCTGCCCAGAGTTATTTCACAGGCTGCTCTTATCCCCTTAGCCAGTGTACGGTCGGTTTCAAATGCCTTACAGGGTGACACTAAGTGATATTCAGTGTGGCTTGTAGTGATGTCATGCAGCCTTAAAGCTTACCACCCTATCGAGCTTGCTCTGCAAGAATGAAAAAAAAAAACAAAAAAACAAAAAATCAGCCAGCTAAACAAATGGCCACTTTCATCCTCTGATGTGTTGTTTAGCTGGCTGAGATCTGCTTTGCTTACCCAGTCAAGGGCAGAAGCTGACCTTGGAGAGTTGGTTCTCCTAGTGGCTCTAGGCTCTTCCCATACAGCAAGGGCTTCGTTGTTTGGATTATTGTGTTCTTATTAATGATGCAGCAGAAGAACCAAGGGCAGAAGGCAGGAATCTAACTCCATCAATCAGCACGAAACACTTGGGAAAACCCCGCCCCCCCATCTTCTGATTCGTGGAGCAGTCCAGTTTTCTGGTGGTCTCTTTGCCTGGCTGACGCCCTGGCCTCCAATTCCAGCCCAGCCCATTGGATGACACTAAGGGACTCCCTGGAGCCCACCTGAATACCTACTCGGAACAATCCTTGGCTCTTTGTTGAAGTCCCAAGAGCTGCCCTTGTCCTTCTGTGTGCCTGCAGCAGCCCTGTCCGCCACAGAGCTCCCTCCCTGGGCCGTGCCGCCTTCCATCAAGGCTCAGCACAAATGTCTGCTCCTTTGTGACACCTTTTTAGGTCCCCAACCAGAAGCAATCTCTTCCTCAGCCTTGTGAGCTCCTTTCACTCATTGGTTCTACCTCTGCATTCTATTTCGACCTAAAAGATAATTTACTTACACACTATAAGTTCTCTATGGATCAAATTACTGGACTGTGATTATGTAGTTATCACATTAATTTTTGCATTTACCAGATATCAGGCACATGGTAGATGCTGACAGACGTAGAGTGAATATTGAACAGACTGTGTGGAGAGCCAATGACTGTCTTATGAAGCCACTGATAGGGTATATGTTCAATTAAAATCCTTGGCTGCAAGTATGCTTTTTGAAAAAGCATGCCTCATAAGCTTACTATGTTGGCATCTTCTATTTCCTTGATGAGTGATTCTTGCCTCCTCTCTCCCTGTTGGTATAAAACGATAGTAGTAAGAGCTGAAGTTGAGGTACAGTGGAGGAACTATGCCCACACTTGGTACACACAGAATCACTGGGGCAGTGCAGGTCAGCAGCACACCTTGGAGCTCTGGAGCACAGCACGTTAGGTACCGGCTATAGCTGGGAAATGCGCGTGGGATGATGATAGCATTCATGTCTGTGTCCACAGAGAAATGTCTTTGGGCACAGAACTATGTTTTGAAGACTTTCTATGTGGGGCCAATACTGCATAGTCACAATGTAGGGTTTGGGGTTCCAAATTGTGACCGAGGCTGCAAGTTTCATAATCATAATGGTTGTCATTAGTTGGGCCTTTGCAGTGTGCTGGGCATTATGTTTATTACTGTTGGCCCTGCCCCCTCTGAAGTAGGCAATGATTGGCCCTATTTATGGACCTGGAGACAAAGGTTTAGGGCAGTTAGGTGACCTAAAGTGGATCAAGTCCTGCAGGGAGAGTGGGAGAAGATGACGTGGAGTCAGGCTGGCCGCTTGCACAGCTCAGGCTCCGAGCTTATAGGCATTCTGCAGGTGCAATCACGAAAAGCCCAAGACGGAGGGGCAGGCTTTCGGCGTCTCTCAGCTTGGTAGAGGAGTGGGAAAGTACATTAACAGAGAAGTCTGTCAAAATTCAGTTTCTAAAACAAATGTTTCAGCGATCCAATATTTTATTTTATTCCTACACCTGTAATTTCGGAAACTGTGTTTGCCTCCAGTTGATCTTTCTCAAGGAGATAAATGTACCAGGGTTCTTGCTAATTCTCTTCTTTTCATGGGTCTTGGAGCCTTTTCTTTTCTTTTCTTTTCTTTTTTTTTTTTTTTTTTTTTTTTTTTTTTTTTTTTTTTTTTTTTGAGCAAAGTGTGCTGTATTTATCTATCAAAGGCACCAGAGTGGTCTGATTAATTGCCCTTCTTCTTGAGAACTGGAAACACTCTCAAGAAAGTGTCAAGAAAGGCAAAAGTTCACAGCTTTAAAGATTATAGTCAACAACAATTTACTACATATTTCCTAATACCTAGAAGACAGAATTTTCAGTGTTCCCAAAACAAAGAAATGATAAATATTCGAATCGCCAGTTACACTGGTCTGATCCTTATACATTGTGCGGCTATATTGAAATGTTACAGTATATCACAAATATGTGCAATTACTATATGCCAATTAAAAACGAAAATTTATTTTAAAAAGACTATAGTTAACGACAACTTATTCTGTATTTCAAAATAGCCAGAAGAGAGGATTTTGAATGTTCCCAAAACACAAAAGTGATAAAGGTGTATGTATATAGAAATATCACTGTGTCTGATTATTATGTGGTGATTATAAAGAATTTTTAAAAGAGTGATATCTGGGGGTTTTCTTGTCAAGTGTCTTTTTTTTTCCTTTGGACCCCGAAGCCTGAACCCAGAGTCTTTACCCTGAGCTCCATCCCCGACTCTTTCTTTTTTTTAGTTTTGAGACAGGGTCTCATTAATTGCATCTCTCCGTACTCTCAACTGTGTCCTATGCTTCCTCCAAACCTCGTCTCAAACTTGCCCAACTCTCCCCTCCACGCCTCTGCACACGCAGTTGCTTTGATCCACAATATGCCTCGGTCCAGACACAGGTTGTTCCCGGCTGCTGGAGAAAAGCGGAGCTGCTATGGTTGGTGACTAAGTACACTGACTTCAGTGCCAGACAGACCCGCGGGGAGTTCTGCCTTTGCGACTTTGACCAAGCACTTTAACCTCGACCTCAGTCCACATCCATTTCCCGTCTGCTCAGTAGGGTACGAGCAGCCTGATATTGGGTCAGGTGAGTTATGAGACGCTTGACCATGACCGGCAGCAGACTGGTGGGGACTTGGTGAACGCTGGCTCTGATAGTAGTAGGAACAGCACTGTCCCCGCCACTCCCCTCCTGCCCCAAGAGGAAGCAACTGGTTGTGATCCCAGTATTGCCTTTGCTTACGCTAGCTCAGGACCTGCCATGCGAATGGTTTGTGTTTCCTTCTTTGGACTATAAACGCTTCAAGATGGGGCCGTGAATTTAAATTCTTCATTTCAAGTGCAAGGTACAGTATCTAACATACAATAAGAATTTATCGATAAAGGAACCGATGAACGTTTAGATTAAGGCTCCTTGGTATAAAGTTCACCTGTTCTTCTATTGCCTTTTACAACACAGTCTGCATTGACCTTCACATGAGGGAGGCACAGCAGAAACAGCATTGTAAGGTAGCTGAGGACAGAATGAAGCGGGTTTTCTAAAACACGCTGTGGACAGAGTTTGGGCTACCAGCAAGTGCCCTGGATCTTTGACTGGGGCTCTTCTGGGAAGTCCAAGGGCAAGAGATTAAGAATGTGGGCTTTGAAAATAAGCAAAACTGACTCCAGGGTCAGCGGCTGTGCCGTGGGCCAAGCTATTTAATGTCTGAAACATCTATCTCTTCATCCTTAAATGTGGGTCACGAAGGACATGTTTGACAGGACAGTCCAGACCCAGGCTCGTAGTGAGAGCCCTGTCCACGTCGCCCATTAAGGTGAGGATGAAACCACATTTTACAGTATAACGTGGATGCCAGAATCTCAAGGATGATCCCTCACAGCCAGTCGGAAGAGCAAGAGAAACCTGTGAGAAGGCATCAGTCCTGCCCCCACCGTGCGTCCCAGGCACTTTGCTGGGAAGAAAGGAGAGACAGCCTTCATCATTCCACCCCTTCCGCCTCTCACCAGCAGCTCTCACCAGAGCTCTGCCGAGTTTTCTGGTGTGGGAGGTGCTGCTGGTCTACAGGGCGGCTTCTTTCTTCGCTGCTCCCACTCTAGCCATCTAATTCATGCCAGCCTCGGGCAGTTTCTCCCACCTATCTCCAGTTCAGCTCTTCTGGCCACATTTTAACTTGGGGAGGGGATGGAGAGGGTGAGACTCAGGGCATCAAGGGTAAGGAGAACAAGACACCGTATACTCACAAAGAAAGAGGTGGAGGACTCTGTTTTGCTTTCTCATGTGGCCAAGGCTTTAAAATGGACATATGACCTATAAGAGGCTCCAAGAGTTAATGTCCCAGGAACTCTGCACATGTTCTAAAGGATTCAGCTCTGCTCACATGCTACTTTATCCCAGGCTTGTTCTGAGAGGGACTGATGGCATTGGCAGAACTGGGCCCCACGGGGGAGACTTGGCAGCAACACAGGAAAGCTGAATTCAGGAGGACTGAAGCAGAGATACCTTTGGGTGGAGTCTGTGCTGAGGCAGAGTGCATGAGTACTTGTCCTTCATAAGCAGTTCGTCCTCAGTTACAGGCTCCCCTCCTGGGCTCTTCCCTTGGAGTTCTGGTGCTAATTGAACATCAACATAGAAATTCAAAAAATTATGAGGGAACCGATGACAAGCCACATGATGCCTAAGTCACAGCTCCTCTGCCCTGGAGCGGTGGAAGCAAGAGATACCAAGCCAGTGAAAAGCACAACTGATTGAAGGAGTGAGCTGCATGTCTAAGATGCACCCTATTTCTTTCCAGGAGTGCAGACAGAACCAGCCATATACAAGGAAAACTGGTGTCTGTGCCAGACAGTGACCTGAACACGTGATCCAGGGCTACAGGCAAAGGCGTTTCATCGCGTTCCTGGGAGATGAAGGACAATCTGAGACCCAGCAATGGAGGCCAGTCGACCTCCTCAGCCGCTCAGGTTGGGGCCAACACTGGGACCAAAGACTGGAGTGGGAATTAATTCGTGGGTCCGCTTAGACTGAGTCCTAGGAGGAGCTCTACCGCTGGACGAAATGATGCTTTCTTCACAGGACCCGGCTCTTGCTGGCCAGCTGCAGGATGTGCTGTGACGCCAGGAGAAGTTGTCATCCTGTCCCACTGCCGCTCAGCCTGGCTTGGGATCTGGTGCTAGTCCAGCTCTGAGAGATGAGGTTGGTATTTACAGCCAAGAGAAAATGAGCCTGGAAACGGAGTTGTAGGTGGCGAAGAAAGAGAGGGGCTCTGAAGACCCAGGTTGAAGAAGGAATGAGAAGGCAGGCTGGGGTTGTGGCCTTTCACGTGCCTCACCTGTACTGTCTTCTGCTTAACTCTCCAGCACCCTTCCCCCAGCAATTTTATGCACAGGAATAATAATGATCCTGAGGCATAAATTATAAAGAGCACACTGTCTAAGTGCTCCTGGTGAGTTTTATGGATTCAGGAGAAAAGATTTATTTTCTAAGGCAAATTGGTTCTAAAAATAATATATAAATTAATCAACTTCCCCATTAGAAGCTAATTTTTTCATTAAAAGTTATTCAAATCATTAGTGATTCTGTACCATCAGTAAAAAACAAAAATGAAATTCAAGTGATATTGTCTACACCCGTATAAAATTCCTATAAAATTTGTTATAGTTGCTTTCGCCCCGAAGAGCTTTCAAAGGGGAGCTGATAATCGTTTGCTTTTGTCATGTAATTGAAATGATTCTTGGTCCTTGCCCCTAAAGTTCTCCCCTATTTACCATCAAATTCATGGAATTCTACTACTAAAATTTTGTCCTGAGTGACTTCCCAGGAATCCTGGTGTTTAGAAGTGGTCACGAACATTGACCGCTAACATTTATAGGCTGGAATGCATCCTGCAGTGCACGATTTCACCACTAGGTGTTGGTCTTGCCATTTTGCAAACTTTGAAATACGATTTCTCCTTCAGAAATCAATATGAAAGAAGCTTAAGGTACGGAAAACCTCATTTAAATAATCCCACTAGCAGTTATTAATAAATGCATCATATAAGCAAATAGAGGAACTATAGAAAGATGAACCTAACATGCTGCATGTCTAGTTCTAGCTACTCAGGAGGCCGAGACAGGTGGATTACTCGAACTATAAGGTCAAACTGGGCGGCACGGACAGACTATCTAAAAAAAGAAAAAAAATACTAGTAATCCAATAGGTTCAAGCCAAGGCGTTTCTGTCTAGTGTTTCCTAAAACTATACTCAGAGTCTGACATAAATGAAGCTATGGTGGCTTTAACAGAAACTGAGCTTTTGATTCCAAAATACAGGATCTCCCAAGTTTGTCCAGGAGCTCAGGTCCCTTAACTTGTCCACATGGGGCTTGCAATTATCTAATTGGTGCTTACTTAAATTAAGTTGTTCCCACTTCATTTAATGAGCTTTTTTTTTTTTTTGAATATTTCTCTGCTTCCTTTCAGCAACCAAATTGAACTGAAAAGATAAGTCAATTGTAAAAATGAATCTATTCCTTGATTCTTTGGTGCTCTGACTACTTAATCAGCAGGCTATTTTCTGAGCAGTAATTATAGTCTGTAGCTCCAGGAAAACTTAGCAAACTGAGGAAAACCTGGGGAAATGTTCGTGGTCCAGTTTGGAAGAAAAGAGTCCCCATCAATCATACAGTTCCAGTTTTAGAAGCTGATAGCTTGGAAACAAATGCTGACTTCTAATAACTAAACAAAAATTAGACTGACTAGTAGTGTACAAAGAAAACGACAATATACTCTTACCTATGAGGAAAACAAAACAAAATCATTTCTACTGAATGAGCCAGGACTCAAGATTAAGACTTTGAAAATGAAACAAACCAAAAGAGAAACTGCCAAATGCTGATTGTCTACCTATTATTGAAGCAATGAAGCCACTTACTTAACTTCCTAGCATAGGAATAAGGTGGGCCTGCTGCACTCTACTTACAGATGAGAGAATTAAAACAGGAGAATGATTTGTTCAAAACTACCAGTTAGTTCTGTTAGGGGACAGAGATAAGAATGCAAGTCATTTGACTTGAAGTGCACATGACAGCTGGCCACACAGGAGTCTTCATGGTGGGAAGAGGGTAACAGGAGCACAGGAGGTCTCCTGAGTGATGGCGGGAAGAGGGTGCGGTGGGCAGCACCAACTTGAACTTCAGTAACTTTCTGTCAAATCCTCGGTGCTAAATAATAGAACTGTGTTTCTCGTTATTCAAAACAGAAGAGAAGATAGAAACAAAATAAAGTTGACCAATCCAAATGAAAATAGAAAAAAAAAAAAAAACCCACAGAGAAAGCAGGGTAAATAGAACAATGAAACAAGATGTAAGAAGTTAATTCCAAGTAATCTGAACGGGCTTAATCTAGCAAGGAAAAGCCAAATATTATCAGACTGGATAAAAAGAATAAAATCTGTTATGTAATGTCTATAAGAATTACTAAGGAGTAAAGATTACCAGTATATAACGAAACAAGTAACTACTGAGACGATGTAACAATTTTATACCTGGATGCACTTACTAAGATAAATTGAAATATATCCGTGTATATATAGATATATATATGCAAAAATCGAAGAAGTGTAAAAAAGAAGCAGTCACAATCTTTAACACCTGTCTCTTATTTACTGAATTGATTTGAAATATCCATTTACCAAGTCTAATAGACATGTACAGCATGCTATACTCACCAAATAGAAGCTACAAACTCTTTTCAAGGACCCCTGGAACGTTTACACAACTGACCAAATATTAGGACACAAGGCAACTCTTAAGAACAGCACCACCACCACCAAGAAATCAGACAGACTATGTTCTCTGACCAAAATGTAAAGAGTTAGAAATTAATGACCAAAAACCATGTAAATGGAAAAGTTATACTTCTGAGCAATCTTCAAGTCAAAGACTAAATCAAGATGGTACTTAGAATGGATTTGAGTTAATTGATAATAAAAATTCTACAAAGTTCACCTTTAATAATGCTGAAAGGAAACTGATAATTTCCTATATTAGAGGAGATAAAGATTGGGAAATTAACAAGCTAAAAATTCACTTCAAGAAATTGTTAAAAAAAAACAACTAAACAAAGTAAAACTCCTAAAAATAAGAAATGAATAGAAACCAGAGACTAATGACATAGACCAACGGAAAAATATTAGGTCACACAGTGAAACTTCAGTCCATTGAAAAGACCAGAATTACAGGTAAATGTTTGCAGGACTAATCCAGAAAGGCAGGGAAGAGTCATGGCTAACAAGCTTACGAAAACATACTGAACAATAATCATTAAGGAATTGTAAATTAAAACTACCACAGTGAGATTATCATCTCAGACCCATATGGGTAATCACTAGTAAAAAACAAACGAAGAGTAGAAAGTGTAGGAGGTGTGGAGAAGCTGAGACCTTGTGCGTGGCTGCTGGGAATATGAAATTGTGCAGCTACTATGGAAAAACACAAGAAACTTCCTTAAAAAATGAAACGTAGAAGCAATGCCACTTCTGAGTAGATATCTAAAATTTTAAATGAATTAAAAGCAGGGTCTCAAAGAGATATTTGTACAATCTGCTCAGCACAATGTCATTTACTGTAGCCTAGAGGTAGAAGCAACAGAAATGCCCATTGGATGGATAAACAAAAGGTAGCGCATCTGTACAACGGACTATTTTTTACCCTTTAGAAAAAGGCATCCTGTCATGTGCTACAAAATGAATGAATTTTGAGGACACGTAATAAGCAAGTCACAAAAAGATAATTGCTGTATGATTTTGATTACATGAGGGATTTAAAGTCATCCAATTCATAAAGACAAGAGGCACAATAGTGGCTGCTAAGAAACTGGAGAAGAACTGTGAAGTTGTTTCCTCAACAGAGTTTTAGTTGTGCAAGGTGCAAAAGTTGTAGAGATCTGTTAAAATGGATAAGATGGTAAATTTTGTGTTCTGAGTTTTGTACCATAGTTTACATTTAAAGAGAAGACATTCGTAAATAATATGAATAACAAAAAGAAGGCATATGTATCAATAAAATAAAATGTGAAAATAATAAAGGAATATTACCGAGCTAATAATTTTGTTCATAAAATTTAAAATTCACAATGTACAATAGTTTGTAAAAATATAGACACTAGTATTTACTCAAGATGTGATGGACAACCTGAATGCTACAATAGTCATAAAAATATTTTTTCAGTAGTTCAAATTTATACAAAATAATACGCAATACCTGGATGACTTTATTGGCAAGTTTAATGAAACTGCCAATTAACAAATAGCCAAATATAGTAAAAATCCTTCCAGAAAATAAAGATGAGGCAGCTCCACCAACCTGAGTCAATGAGTTGTAGAACCTTGATCACAAGACCAGGCAAGAAGAAAGCAGATGTTGCTCTTGTATGAATATATATATGTTAAAAATCCTAAATAAATACAGACAAACAGAATCAAAGAATGAAGGAATGCATATTTGTATCTATGTCTGTGTCTGTCATCTATCTATCTATCTATCTATCTATCTATCTATCTATCTATCTATC
>PVJO010025648.1:0-22345 GCA_004026905.1 Hystrix cristata
TTCACGGGACACAGGATCCTCCTCTGCTGAGGTCTCTGCTTGCCACTGTCACCAGCCTCCCCGGCCTCGCAGGGAGAGTGCAGGTGTGAGATGTGCATCTGAAGTGGTCTTGCTGGAGGAATTAGCTTGCGTACACACAGAACATCTCCAAAGATTTGTCTCCTAATATTTGTTCTAGAAACTGGAACATGCAGATGAGGTGAGTGTGTGACACTGGAAATGCAGAATAAATCTACATTCTCTAAGCCACAAACAGCCACTTTCACACAGTGTGGGTGGGGATGGGAGGCAGGAAGAGGACGATGATGGACTCCCAGCCCCAGGAGGCTTCTGGCAGGCCTTCTGCCCACAGAGGGACTGACTGGTTTGTGAGGACCAAGGGCTGCGCTGCATGCAGAGGCCCTAAGTGCAAGTGTCGCACCGGTGTAGCCAAGCGGACGTAGGTCTGTGGAATGAGCCGACCTGAGCACGAGAGCGGGGGCTGACTAGCCGGCGGGCCCTCGGGCTGCAGGAGGCCCTGAGGGAGGCTGACCGGGGTGCTGAGGGTGATGGCAGCGATGGGGGGGCCTTGCAGCCCGCCTCCTTGGATCCTGTGGCTGGCTGTGGAGGTTCCGAGAGGCTCCGTAAGGAGAAATGGGCCAATTTCCGCTTAGGCATTGTGTGATCTCCCCCAGGGGCCCTGTGGGGGACAGGGTCTCAGAGTGGACAAGGGCCAGGAAGCAGGTCACTGGGAACCAGGAGAAACTGATAAAAGTCACCGCTGACTGAGTGCCCACTGGGTGTCAGGAGGTGTGGGCACCACACACGCTCCACACAAGGAGAACACATGCACGGCACATACATAATGCATACAACAAGCAGCACACAGAACACACACCACACCATGCGTACAGCAAAGAAAGCACAAAACACGCACCACACCATACATATAACACCAGACACCACACACCAGGAACATAACACACACACACATCCCCACAGATGCTCACACATACAACACACATGTACCACATACAGCCCACACCATACACATATTCCAGACACACACACACACACACCCGTGGTTTGTACCATGAAAAGAACCAAGGTGGAGACAGAGCTTTGTCTCTTCACTCCATCTTGTGTTGAACACTTCTACAGCTGAGAAAATGGAGAGGTGGGTAACTTGCTCTGGCCACACAGCCAGGAAGTGACAGAAGCCAGGATGCAGGCCGAGGCTGATCAGCTGCACGGCACCCTTCTTCCTGAGGACAAGGTGCCCTCAGGGACGGGGGACACACCAGCCACTATGGGGACCACGAAGAGGCACGTTCCTGTGCACAGGGATTGGGGTTGGTGGGCCTGGGTCTGAATTCTGCCTCTTCCTCTGACTGCTGGGAGATTCCTATACATTTCCTGTGCCTCAGTTTCCTCCTCCGTAATGGGAGTGATGCCTTCTGCCCTGCGTGTTTTTGGGGGCTCACATAAGAGAAGGGCATGTGCTCCCATCCATGTGAGGGGAGGCGTCTCCCCTCTCTTGATGTCAGCAGCTTCCTCCGCTGCTAGGCCTGCAAGAGGCTCCAGAAGTGCCCGCTGCAGCTGCAGGAGAGCTCAGGTGTGGCCCAGGGCTGGGGCAGCGCACAGAGAGCTGCCTCTGCTAGTCCGCGTTGCTTTGATGTTCTCAATTCTTGAGTGTCTCCAGGCAAGTCAGTCCCAGGTTCTGAGCTGTGCAGAACCTCAAGGGCAAGAGTTTGTGCTGTTTGTGTCTTGCTAATTGCTGCGTCTCCAGCGTCTAGAACAGCACCTGTCTGTTTATTCTGCGCATGCTTACCGTAGGTCCGCCACCACTGGTCTAGGGCTTTCAGGAAGCCACTTGAGAGCAGCCCCAGGTGGGAGTCAGGGGTGCTGGTCCCAGCCTGGTCCTTGCCTGCTGTGCATCTGGGTCTCTGCTTGCCCACCTGCTGCAGTGGCCCCCAGCTAGTCTCCTCCCTCTGTGAATCTGGTGCATTGACCCCAGTCTGGCACACAGTAGGTGCTCAGCACGTATTGACACCAAGTGCTCTTCTATAAAGACAAGCTGGCCATGGACTGTCCAGCCCATTTCCTTTGCTTGCACTGTCACTTACATTCTCTCGCTCTGCCTCTTTTCACTGTACTTCATCAGGCTCTATGCGTCAAGGTGTTTAAGGAGCTGATTATGGCTCTGGGACTTGGTAACTGCGTGAACTTGGGCATATTTTGCTCTTTATGCCTCAGTTTCTCACTCTGTAAAATTGGAATAATAAGGACTGCCTCAAAGGGCTGCCGCAAAAGTAAATAAATACATGGATGCATGTGTAAAATGTTCAGAACAGCTCTAGGTGCGTATGTCCACTCCGTAGTGCTGCTAAAGGAACAACAAGAAGTGGATTTGAGGAGCCACAGTCAAGGCTCAGGCACGGTGGTCACGTGGTAGAAATGTCTAGCACCTACCTGTAAGCGGGTCTCTTCTCCTGGATGAGTGAAGATTATACTTCCTCTCTCCTTTGGAATTACTTGGGGGTCATGCAATTATTTCTTACCAGTGGGTCTAGGAGCCGTGTGTCACTTTGTTCTTAAGCTTTCCGCTGCTGATGTGAGACTCACCAGCCCCTCTCTGCCTGCCCTGGGATCATGGAAGAGCCCTTATTTTGGGGTGGTGGAGTGGTGAGTTGAAAGTGGCCTGGGCCACTGAGTCTTCACGTGGCCTCCACATGGAGGGCCACGTGGACCAGATGGGAGCACCATTCCTCTCAGCCCACACCACCTGGAAATAGACAGATCTGGGCTCGAGCCCTGTGCTCATTCCTTCCTGGGTCCACTGGGCAGTGGTTTGACCTCTCCCATGCTTGGTCTTCTTGTCTGTCTACTCTTGTTATCTCACAGTGTTTCCGAGGTAGCCGGGACTCTTTCAGGCACAGAGATGGGAACCCGATTCAGCAACAAAGGGCACGGTGCTGGGTTTGGATGGATCTGGGCCCTTTACTCACGTTGTCAAGCGAGGTCTCTCTGCTTCTTGCTGTGGTGGCTGGGACCTAAGTCCTCCTCTTCCTGGAGACCACCGGAGCCCCTGACTGATCCTCTTAATTTTTCAACTTCCCAAGAGGCAAGGTTATTACTATTTCCAGGAGTTCTAAAAAAAAAAAAAAATCTGCACCTGGATTTTACAGGGTAAATTTGAGTCAGGAGCAACTTCTGAACCTGGTTGCTCTGTCTTCGGCAGCGCTCCAGGGGCCTGTCCTCCCCGCCCCTGTCCCCTCACCAGGCTGTGGGGCCTGGACTCTCTCTCCCTCCACTGTCACTGCGGTGGTCCTCTCTGCTAGCCGAGCCGGTGTACACCTGGGCCACGTCAGTTCCCTGAGACGCACCTCTGACAAGGCTGGTCTGGGGCACGTAGTCCTCTGCTGCCTCTGGCACTCGCCTCTGTCCTTTTCTTTAAAAGGACAGTCTCATTTCCACGCCATCCTCCTAACACGGGCAGATTTTACATTTTCTCCGTGGAGCGGTGTCTGCCAGAAAATCTGTTGGTTCCAGGCAACACTAGCACTAAGAGGACCCAAACGGGAGACAGGCGAGTGACGGCTCTCTTCTGCATCTCATACTCCTCATTTAAAGTAGGACCCTCTTCCTGAGGCCCTTGAGGAATCCAGGTGGCAGCGTGCGGAGCGCCTGGGGACAGATTGTCATCAGTGTCATCATGGTCTCCACAGCCGTGTGGCAGAGGCCCGCAGGGCTGTTGTTGGGCTCTCATCATCCCCTGCAGTCAGTTTTCCCCACATCTATAGCCAGCACCACAGGTAGCATTGAGACCAGTGTCAGAGGGACTCTCCCTCTGCGGCCTCTGTGCCCTCCATGCCCTCCTTGGCTTCTTGTGGACATGAAGGACTCCAGAGCACACTTCTGTGCCCTGACTGCTGCCTGTCAACACCATCCTGGCCAGGGAGGTCCCGGTATGACAGGGACCAGAAGAATGGGCTGGTAGGGGCTGCCCGTTAAGCGACCAGCAGGCTCACAGATGGGGATGCTGTCCTCAGGGGTCCAGTAGGAGTCCTTATGGGCTCACAAGGAGACACACCCTCCCTCTGCTGGGTACCCTTGGCCGGGCTCAGGCTCAGGGTTGCCTGTGACCCCATGTGCTCAGGCCCTGGGAGGCAGAACTGGGATGGCTGTCTGTGGGTGAGGACTCTGAACTCAGGAGGCCTGAGAGGTGGCCAGGCTTTCAGGGAGGAAGCTGCCGTGCCAAGCCCACTCCCTTACAAGTGCAGGGTGCCTGGGGCTCTACCTGGAACTGCACAGTCCTGCCTGTCCCCTCATCTGGGGTCTCTTAGGAGGCTGACAGACCCGCCCTGTCCTCAGGAAAAAAGGGCAACAAGGGCGGGTGTGTGTGTGTGTGTGAGAGAGAGAGAGCAAGCGAGAGGGAGAGAGAGACTGTGTCATTTGCTAAATGGGGAAAAAAATGAGAAAACATCATGCCAAGGCTGGGGAGGGGCCAGGGCAGAAGCCGGTTTGGCCTTTCTGCTGTCACTCCCCTGTACCTACACCCCTCCTTCCCTGAGCTGCAGTGGGAGACACACCGGCTGGGGTGGGGGTGCAAGTTGTGAAAAGTGCCATCTGTGGCCAGGGACAGCACTGATCCATCAGGTCCCCTGAAGCAGCTTCGGGAGGGGTCGGTGGCGGCTGCACTGAGGCAGGAGGGGAAAGGAAAGAGCCAGAACCAACCACAGGGCTCCCTCTGGGCATGGAGGTGTGCAGTGGCCACCTCGGCTCCCTCTCCGTCCCCAGCAGTCTCTGACCTTGAACTTGCACCAGAGCAGCGCGGGCTCCGGACCCTCAACCTGCAGGCTGAGCTGGTGTGGAGTGAAGCTTACCTGGCTTATCCATGCTGAGGAGCTTCACCAACAGCTCACTGTGCCCAGGGAGGAGCTGAGGAGCGAGGAGGGGCTAATCTCCGAGGCCCTCCCAGCTGACAGTCTCGGAAGAAACAAGAGGGGGACTGAGGATACCAACTGTCAGCCTCTCACCTGCTGTGTGACTTTGGGCAAGTGCCTGTGACTCTCTGAGCATCCATTCTGGGGACAGAGGATGGTCACAGTGCCTGCTGCACAGAGATGCTGGAGGACGTGTTGGGCTGATGAGCACGGGGTGCTTTCCCCTGCTGGGTACGTGCGAGGGGCAGAGAGACTGTCATTGTCCTGGGGAGCCAGGTCACGGGAACGGGCTGTGTCCGAGGGGCCCGTGGTGGGAGGCCGCCTTCTCTGGAGCCACGTGGCTCCCTCTGCCCCTCTTGCACTCGCTGCACCCACTCTCCCTCCTCCCCAGGGTGGGGTGAGGGCGGAGGCTGCCGCGGTCCCATCTGCTCCTCCCCTTCCTAGCTTTCTTCTCCCTCTTAACAAACAGCTTCACTTAGGAAGCCATCTGGGAGGATGGATGGCACAGGCATGTTCTGCAGAATAAGTTTTCAGAGAGAAGAGCCAAGAAATTACAGGCAGAGCACTTACAATTCCAATCTCATTAGGCCCCGTAACTCTGACGGTGGGGGGATCGCATTTCCGAACTGCACATTTATTCCTCACCCCACCGCCCGGTGTCTCTGGCTTTGTTCTCATTTGTCTTCGCGCAGCCTGGTCCTGCTGTCTCGGGTTGGTTCCCTCCGTCGGGATAAACACCCTCGTCCCTCACCAGGACCAGCTGGGGCTCCCTGACCCCTCGCTCCTCTTCTGTGGAGTCACCGGCCCACCGGCCTCCTCTTCTGTGGCCACTCCCGCCCCTACAGGGGTCCTCTGTGGGGTCTCCCAAGGCAGATTTGGAAGCAAAGGGTAGACATATTGAGAAAAAAAGATGTATCCAACATTATGATAGATGGGCAGCCCTCAGTAGGGGTAACGGAATCCCCATCGCTGGAGGTGTGCACGAATGATAAAGGAGCCTCGAAGCTGAGGGTACGGCCTTCGGAGGCCGAGAGATCTGGGTGAGTTCTGGCCGTGCCGCCTGGGAGGGGTCTGGTGTTCAGCAGTAGATTTACCCTCACTGAACCTTGATTTCTTCAGCTGAAAAATCGGGCGAAATGATAGTTCCTAATTCCCAGGGTTGTCATGGAGACAAAAGGACACTGTGCGCAATACACTGAACATGGTGCCCGGCACAATTTATACTTCATAAGTATTGGAGATTATCGTCATCAGAAAGTATTTCTTCCCTCCAATAAAGAATCCAAATTGCTGTAGTCTAAACACCCGAGGCTGTAGGATTGTATGATTCAACTATCCTACGATTACAAGACTCCTTTAGATTCTAAGGCTTGAGGGTATTATGACTTGGGAACTTGTGCTCATGTCCAAGGTGGCCTAACAGGAAATAAATGTATCCTTCCACCTAAGCAAACTAGAAAGGAAGGAAGAAAGGAAGAAAGGGAGGGGGAGAGGGAAGGAAGGAGAAAAGAAGAAAGGAAGGGAGATGAAACAGTCTCTTTTAAGACACCGGATGTTGGATGATGAGACTAGCGATCCTTGGGAAGAAGGCGAGCAAACAGGGGAGTCTTCTGGCTCCACAGCTTACTGCCTGAGGGGAGTTTTCTGGTGACTGCATGGGGAGGGGGATCCAAGGAGGAGCCTGGAGTTTCAGGCCCCGGAATTGAGGGGAGGAGCCAAGAGTTAGGGGTGGGCAGAAGGGAGGCAGCTTCACCCGGGAGAGGAACCCCTTCGAGCATTTGGCTGACTCCCGGTCAGTATGTTGTGAGTACAAAGCGACAAGAGACAATTATTTGAGAGCCTCAGGCCCCGATCAGGGCCAGGAGTGATGCTTGCGCTGACCAGCCAGGCTGACAAACCTCAGAACCGGCAGAGCCTGAGTAGAGTGTGCAAAGGGTCTTGCCTCAGGTGTGGGGAATAGTTAGTCTCTGAATGATGCACTTCCTGACATGGGTGTGTTAGTTTCCCAGGTCACCATAACAAACGACATACACACTATAGTAGTTTGCTCCCTCACAGTTCAAGAAACCAGGAGCCTGAACTTGAGAGGTGGGCGGTTAGTTCCTTCTGGAGGCCTTGAGGGAAAGCCTGTCCCACTTCTCCCTCAGTTTCTGGAGGCTGTTGGCAAGTCCCGGCATAGGCCCCAAACATCTCTCCAGTCTCAGCCTCCGTCTTCACACAACCTTCTCCCTCCTGTGCCATCTCATGGTTGTCTTATAAGGACATCAGTCTCTGAGTTTAGGGCTCTCTCTGATTTGGTCTGACTTTATCTGAATAAATTTTATCTGTAAATATTCTATTTTCAGATAGGCTCACATTCACGTCTGCTAGATGTGAATATTTGACTCAGCACGAGTTAAAAGTAAGACCCAAAAGGATCAATTTGTTTCAAAGTAGTTTAATTGTATCCCAGAGCAAAGTTCAAGAAAACATGTAGGTATACAAATATATTGAATACTTACCAGGGCAAAAGTCACAGTGCCTGACATCTGAACAAAGATTTTCACCAGCTGTACACAGAGGCAGGAAAACACAGCCCAGATGAGAGTAATCACTAGTTGAAATTACCAGAACTGATTGCAAGAGTAGAATCAGAAGGTAAGGAAATTATAATAGTTGTTAAACTGTGTTCCAGATGTTCAAAGGGCAGGGATCCAGAATTCACAAAAAACCCTAAATTGAATTCTAGTAACAGAAACGAGAATGTCTAAGACGTAAAATTCACTGGATAAGATTAACAGCAGGCTAGACCTTAGAGAAGAAAAATTTACTGAATATGAAGACAGGAGGAGAAACTCTTCAAAATGAAAGACAGAGAGCAAAAAGAATTGAAAACGAATGAAGATTAGTAATGATTTGAGGCAATTTTAAAAGACTAATACATATACAACTGGAACTTCCGAGGGAGGAGCAAGGGCCCAGAAAAATTATTGGAAGAAATAGTAGTTAAACATCTTTCCGAATTTGATGAAAACTATAAACTTGCAGGTCTAGGTACAAGATATATGAAAGAAATGACACTGAGACGCAGCATAATCAACTTGTTCAAATCCAGCAATAATGAAAATATCAAAAAAGCAGTTGAAAATAAAGATGTGTTACACACAGAGGAACAAAGACTGTGATGACAGCCGATTTCTTTTCATAAACTATGCAAATTAGGAGAGAGTGGAGCAACCTCTTCAGCATACTGAAAGGAAATGTCAACCTAGATTTCTTTACCCAGCAAAAATGCTTCCCAAATTGAAGGCACAGTACAGATATTTTTAGACATTCAAAAGCTGAAAGAATCACAAAACACATCAAGAAATGATACAGGATGTCCTTAAAGAAGGAAAATGATACCATATGAAAATATACATCTATAAAAAGGAATAAAGAGCCCCCAAATGATATCTATGTGGGTAAATATGTGATATTTGTTCTTCTTCTTTAAATTCTTCAAAGAGATAATTGCCTGTCTGAGTAATAATTGTGAAAATATAGTATGAGGTTTATAATATCTTTACAAATAACATAAATGACTGAGGTAGGGTAGAAGAAGTAAAGATAGGTAGGAAGGAGAGAAGGAAAGTCATAATTTTAAAATCATACTTTTAAGAAATTGCAGCTTCAGGACATAAATTTATCCAAGACTATCATATCTTTACCACTGATGCTTGTTTGTTTTTTTCTTTCAAGATATTGTAAGCCCATAAATTAAGCCATCACCTTGCACTTGTAAGTTTAGCTAACATTTCCTTCCTTCCTTCCTTCCTTCCTTCCTTCCTTCCTTCCTTCCTTCCCTCCTTCCTTCCTTCCCTCCTTTTTTTCTTTCTTTCTTTTTTTCTCTCCACAGATTTCTAGATTTCTATCCCTCCAAAGCCGTATCAGTATTCCTAGCTCCAGACCTTCGTGTATCTCTCTTTTTTGGGCCTGAACTCTATTTTCTCTGAGTGTACACTTTGATTCTGCCTAAGAAAACTTTTCTATTCCTCTCACTGATGTGTCTCGAAATTCTTTTCTGTGAGAAGAGTCAAGAACCTACTCAGTGGCTGAGGTGAGGTCCCTGCATCCTCTGTGGGGAAACTTCTTGGACCTCATTCAGTGTTGTGACAATAGAGAAGGGAAGTGCAACCATACTATTTTAAATTCCTTATAGTATGCTAGAAATGTTCTAATTTCACTTGAAATTAGTCTGGCATATGGCAAATATATATAACATAACCCTATAACAACCCAAACAAAAGCAAAATGAAAAATTATAGAAAATAAGCCAGTGGAAGAGATAAAATGCAAAATGAAAAACATCCAAAAGAAAACAGAAAAAGAAGGAAAGGAAATGAACACAAGATGGAACAAATAAAAAGTTAATGGAAAAACGATAAGCTTATACATAACCAAATCCATAATCATATTAAATATAAGTGGTTCAAATCTCCCCAAATAAAAGGTGGGGATCATCAGATTAGGTTTTAAAGAACTCAAACCAATTTTGTAATACCTATAAGTAATATATTTTAAAAATAAAGGAATAAATAGGTTTAAACTAAAAAAAATTAAAAACAATTAATCATAAAAGAATCACGATTATTTCTTCCTGTCCTTTTCTCCTGTTCCAATCTTCTGTCTTTATTCCCACTAGCCCTGCTGTTCCCCATTTCCTACATTAGCCTGACTTCTTGCAATCTTGTCTCCCTCAGTGTTTCTGGATTGTGCCTTGCTTTATTCTCAAACTCTACCACCTTGACACCTGCCCTTTCTTGCATCAGTACTGAACCCCATCCCTGCTTACTGAAATCCAGCCCCATTTTTAGGGCCAAGGTCAAAGGTGGGCTTTTTGCAAACCTTTTTGCAGTTCCGAGATGAAATGGGTATCCTTGCTTCTGTGTCTCTAATGCATTTTGTTTAAATGACAGTCACAGCCAGACTCATTGTTATTGCCAAGAAGGAGACATCTGCCACACACCCCATGGCACACCCACCTCTGGTGTCCCCCTAAGACCTCTCATGCCCCCAGAGAAGGAAGAGATGCAGTCTGATTGGTCAGAGGTGGGACGTGGATGGAGCCATCATTGTGGTGGGCAGGACCATGCGTGGAAGGCAGGCACCTGGGCCAGCTCTCCCCCTCCATTGCCTGCAGAGTGAGTCAGCTCTGCAGACCCAGCTGTGAGAAACCGGGTGGGAGGAGCAGGTGGCCTGACCTCAGCCTCATTCCCATCTCCGGGCCTGTGCGGGTGTTGGTGCCATCAGCGAGGGAGGCTCTGTGGGAGAGACTCGGACAGAGGGGTCAGCGCTGAGATCAGTGTGCAGGACGTTGACGCTGAGAGCCCCCTTGCTATTCGATGTGCAGCCTGCTGCCAGCAGCAGAGGCTCACTCGAGAGTCTGGGGTGGCAGTTTTAAGTGTCCCCGCTGATTGCAAAGTGTACTCAGGCGGGAAGCGGTGGTCTTTTGGTCCACATCCCAGCCAGGTCTCGAGGGCTGATAGCTTCGGGGGGGCTCACACTGCATTGTGAAGAAAGATCAAATGTGGGCACGTCTGCAGAGACAGCGAATCTGTTTTAAGGAGGCAAAAGGAAATCAAAGTCTTTCTGATGCTGCTAAACGTATTTGCATTAGTAAGAAAGATGGACTAAAGAGAAACAAGACCCAGGTGTGCTGCAACAATCTCGGGCGGGGCGGCCGAAGCATCTCGAGAAGCCAGACTGGCAGAGAGAGGATGGGCACCTCGGAAGCCGCCTGTGGGTCCCACGCAGCCCCTCTGTGTCCCCTAAACAGACGTGTGAAAGGGGCTCCAGGAGCAGATCCAGAGCTGGCCCCAGGGGCACCAGGCCTGGCCTGCCTGGCAGCCCGGGTGGCAGAGAGGAGGCCCCTGGGTGCACTCCCTGCTGCCCCTGTGCCATGACCCCGAGTGGGTCCGGAGCACAGGGTGGTGTTGGCCCCAGCGTGGGGCCAGCTCAGAGTTCCCAGGTGACTCTGGTGGCTGCTGAGGGAGGACGCTGCTCTAGGACCAGGTTTGCATGGCCAGCCAGGGCGGATGGTCACTGTGTTCCGTCCCTGCCTGCCTCTGCAGTCTCAGGATACCAGGAGGAGCTCACTGCAGATGTCCCCAGTGCTCTTGGCAGGACGTGACATTCAGTCTCTTAGGAAGTGTTTGCTGAGCACCTATTATGCGCCAGGGACCACACAGAAGGGGCTGTGTGCTACACCCCACCCTCGCAGTCCCTCTGAGGGCTCTCCCCTGCCTACTGCGGCACCATCACAGGTACTGTTGGTATGTGCACTGCTCTGCCGTCTTCGTCCTGGGCAGAGAAGGCCTCTGGCGACCTGCTTACGCCCCTCCCCTCCTCCCCTGAGGTGCCCGCCAACTTCTTTCCTCCATCCTGACACACGAGGGCCGGGAGCTCCCGGACTCCTTGAGTGCAGACTTGGGCTGAGCCTCCAGCTGTCGTAGCAGAGGCTGGTCTGGAGGGGCGGGGCATGGAGGGGCCCCACAGGAAGCCCTAGCTCCAGACCAAAGGTTAGGACAGTCCCGGCGTCTCGGCATCCAACATCTTGACTGCCTTGGAGACATTTCTGAGGATGAACGATCCCTTTCGTGGACAGTCTCTTGTCCGAGCTGAAGGTAGCAAGGCCCGGGACTGACCCTTCTCCACCCCCACCCAGCCCCTGTCCTGGGCACAGAGACAGCAGGGCTACACATCCTGCCGATGTGTTCAGTTTGGTTTTGTTTTTGATTTTTTACATTCAAAATGTAACTCAATTGAATTTTTACATCTTGAATTTTTGAATAGGACAGTACCACCAGATACTGGTCGGACACTTGTGTCCATTTCGCAGATGCAGAAACTGAGGCTCAGGGGTGGGAAGAGCTTTGTTTCCATTTGCACAGTTAGAATGTGGTAGCACTATTATCCCTGCTACTGTCCTGCCTGTGCTGTGCCCAGTTTGGCCTTGTGGAGTAGTTTACCTTCCTGGGCTCCTGGGATGGATGTTTTGCTCAGGGATGAGGCACATCGTTTGGTGAAGCACAGAGGTCAGTCGGGTTATCCAAACAAATGAACCTGAATGTGCTGCTGACCAGGGCCGGATGCGGGCAGGGGGGTCTGCACTGTGAGGGCTTTTCATGGTCTTGAGTGCTCTCTGGTGAGCCCTGGGAAGCCCATTTCCTGTCACCATTTCCGTGGCTCCGTAGTGGTATACATAGTTCTAAGTCCTGCTTCTGTCATGGCTCCATGTCACATCAGCCCAGGCTGGTTCAGACCAGCATCCCCAGGGCAGCGGGCCTTCCTGAGGCTGGGGCCAGGAGGAGGCATCGGGCCCACACACAGTGGTTAGCAGTAGCTGAAATTGATCATGTCCTTCAGTGGCACCATACAGCTCTGGTTACTGTCTCTTCCTGCTCCCTCTTCACCACACACTGATGAATCCTCTGTAATCAGCCAACTACTCTTTCCCACCCCAGGGCCTTTGCACATGCTTTCCCTGCTCCCTAGCTAACCCTCCTTTCCCATACTCTCCAAGTAACCAGCTCCTTCATGTCTCAAGAATCCACTTCTAAGATTCCCCCAGGGGAGATAGTGCCTCTCACTATCCAGCCACATAACCTCTGGTGCCCATCCTGAGGTACAGTTCATCTGTGTGACTTTTCCTTGAAGGGCCATGTCCTTTTTCTGACTCTGAGCCCCAGGAGGGGGGCACCTTGTCTCACTTGTTTCTTTCTCATTCCTGCACCTGATGTGTGCCTGGCATAAGTAGATGTGCAGCAAACGGCTTCAGTGAATGAGTGACACCATAGTAACCAGAAGAGAGTAGAGGATGACAATACCCTTTTCCTTTACGGGAGCAGAAATAACTCAGAATATTAATTATTATTTGTCGGAGGATGGTTTTCATTTATTTTATTTTAATCTCTTTTTGCTGTGCTAGCGATGGAACCTGGGCATGCTAGACAAATGCCCTACCACTGAGCTACAGCTTCAGGCCTAGTTTATTTTTTATTAATTTATTTTGCATTGGTTCCCAGCATGTAATCAGAACTGGGAATTATGGTTTCCGTCTCTGATCTGAGCCTCCTCTCTGGCCTTGAGGACAGGAGCCATTTAATATTTCAGCAGCGTTTGAGCTGAAATGCTCTCGGGGGAGCAGGCTCCGGTTGGGGTGAAGAGTTTAGTTATCTGTGGTGCTAATTGGATCCGGAAAGCCAGGATCTCCAGGCAGGCTGCTGCATTAGCGGTCTCCTAGCAACTAGCCAGGGAGGCGGAGCTTTACCTGTGGTAGCTCCGCCCACACCTCCTGCACACACCTCCTCACCCTGACTGTCTCCTTAGTCTGCACGCTCTCAGACTTCCCTGGGAGTAAGAGTACGGACCGATGCTCGGACATGACATTAGCCAACTTCATCCCCGCGTCTTTTATAAGAAAATCTGGAAAAGCTGCTTGATGTGGAGCAGCGATAGGGAATGTGGGGGCCTGAATGGGAGCCCGGGCTGGCACCCCCACCTGTTCTCCTGCTAAGAACAAGTTCTATCCCCAGCCAACACTCTTTCCCCTGTGCAATCTGCTCAAGTCAACAACTGTTTGTTATGTTCATTGCCATTGTAGTCACTGTCACCCTCGCCACCATCTGTACCACGATCCCGTCATCACCATCAATTCAGTCAGTTCCACGTTTTAGCCGCTCTGTGCACATAATCACACGCCCTGTTGTAGGCCCCACAAGACAGCCCGAGGCGATGCTGTGGGCATGCAGCTCAGGACTTTTCTCCCATAAGCCCTGCAGCTCATATCCGTATCATTCCTCTGGGGGGAAGATGTCACAGTAACCAGGAGGACCTGGCCACCTGCTGACATCGACTTTAAAGGGCAGACAACCTGCGGCCCTCCTGGAGGTCTTTCTGCATCGCCTACGAGGACTGAAACTCAGGTCCCTCAAGATTCCCTACCTCGGGGTCAAGGAGGCCAGCACCTGCCTTGTTCTAGGTCTCTCTTGAGCTTCTCCCACCTCCAAATTGTGGAATTTGAGAAATATTCTCTCCCTCCTCACGCTTCCTGATTTTTCAATATTTACACCCCTATAGCTCTTAGTCGAGAATCTTTACTGATAAATATTGATAGTGGATCATCCAACAGACCTGGGGGCAGGGCACGGTGGACCACAAGGCGTCTCCGGCACCAGGGCAGACGGTAAGAAGAATCCGGCCACCGATGCTGTGTCCCTCCCTGAGGCTGCTCGGGCTGCGGCAGCAGCGGACAAGACTGGTGCTCGGAGAGGATGGAGCTCTGTTTCCTTGTGGTTGGGGAGGCTGGAGATTCAGGGTCAAGGTGTCAGTGGGTTTGGTTTCCCCTAAGGCCTCTCTCACTGGCTTGTTGAGAGCGGTCTTCTTGCTGTGTCCTTTCGTGGCCTTTTCTCTGTTCTCACACCTGTGGCGTCTTTTCCTGTTCTTGTAAGAGCCAGAGGTCTGTGGGATCAGCGCCCTCCGTGATCCTGCATAACCTTGATTACCTCTTTAAAGACCTTCTCACTAAAACAGTCACATTGAAAGTAGAGCGTCAACATAAGAATCCAGTAAGCGATTCAGGCAAAATGCTGCCCATCATCATCTTCCTCTTCACTATGCCTAGTTGCGTCTTCTTTATCAACATTGTCATCACCATGATGGTCGCCATTAATGTCACTGATACTCTCATCACCACCATCATCGTCACCACAGTCCCCTAGCTCTTGACGCGGTCGTTTTTATTTTACCCTCCTGACAGATGGTGAGGCAGGGACAACTTTTGTCCCCACTGTGCAGGTGAGAAAACCGAGGCACAGAGACAGCAGGGTCACTTGCATGGTGAATAAGCAGGAGAGTCGAGCTTCGCACCTGCTACACTCTTAACCACTGCACGACACTCTGTTTTCTTCTCTTCTCAGTTTTTGGCTGCACCAGGGTCCCTGTCCTCTCTGTCCTCTTCCTGGCTTCAAAGGAGCCCGTGCGCAGAGCTCAGGTGGGCCCCGGGGCTCCCTTGGTGCCGCCTTCTTCCCTTCATCTCTTCTCCTCCTGCGCACGCTCTCCAAGGGGGCCTCCTCTGCCCCTGACACTCCGGTGAGCACCTTCCTGCTGGTGAGTCCTGAGGCCCTCACGCCCAGGGGCTCTGCCTGCCGCTGAGGGCTTCAAGGTCAAGTTGTGTGCAAGTACCTGCTCAGAGCGGGGCTCTGCTGCTCTACCTTGAATGTGTCTGGCTGCCTGACGCTCTTGCCAATGCCAACCTGGGACCTAGGAGGGGCCTCCACACGGGACTGCATAGCTGGCACGCGGCACAGCCACAGTCCTGCCTCTTGTCTGATCTCAGCCTGCATCCTCCCCTCTCTGCCTGGTCATTCTGCACCTGGGATGTGTCAGCCCTGTTGGCTTGCGGGAGCTGCATGGCAAGTGCTCCTCTGAGAGCGCTCCGAGGGCCTGCGCCCCGGTCCTTGAGGAGAGGGGGCTCTTGGCTCCTGCAGAGTGAACGCAGGTGCAGAAGGGCCAATGGTGCTGACTCGATGAAACTCAGTCCCACTCGGACACTGTGCTCTTAAGCCAACACTGTAGTGATGACCTGCTGCCTCCTCTGCCTGTGTGGCCTCCACCCCACCCAAAGCTGATCCCACTGGAGGAAATATGCACTCACTTCCGGGGCCATCCCTGGTCTCCACTGTGGGGCTTCTCCTCCCAGGCATACTGCCTCCATGAGCACCAATCTTTGCATCCCTGGGACATGTCCATTGTCCTTCTCTTCTCCAGACAGTGGGCTGACTGGGGCAGGGAGGGCGGTATCACTCTGGCTTGGGCAGTGGGTGCAGAAAGAGGGGATTTGAGACACTGAGGAGTTGCAGCCCAGATGGGAGGCAGAAGTCGGGGATACCACATAACATTCCAAGGAAATGGAGTAGAGGCTTGATAGAACATTCTCCATACAGCAGGTCACACGAAGTGGGTTTGTGACCTACAGATGGCAGCAAGGGACAAGAGAAGCCTGGGACACACGCAGTATGAGCCAGGCCTCCAAGGCTCAGTAAGGCTGCCAGGGTGGGCGGAGTTTCGCCTGTATTTGCCTTATTTGTGCCATGGCTGAGGTGGCCAGAAAGCAACCGGCCCTGAGAGTTATACCCCAGGATCACGTGGTCACTGGGGTAAAGCATCAAAGGCCATCCTGTGCCAGGGGGACTGGATAGAGCCTGGAGGTTCAACCGGCTGTGTCTGAGGACATTGCATTCCCTGCCACCGGAAGACTGGCTCAGTACAAGGCCATTCAGAGAACCGTCCATCCCTCATGGAGTGTGGTGCTGGGGACAAAGTGTAGAGAGAACAGATCCAGTCGCAGAAGCCAGGTGACAATCCAGAGAGGTCAAACATTACCCCAGTATCACAAATATCAGGGGTGTTGCAGCTGAAACCAGAACTCTGGAGGAGGGGATGTGGCACCTTGGGGGTGGATAATTAGGGATGGGTGCCATGTGTCACCCGTGGTTTTTTGCCTGCATCTTCTTCCTAAGCATCATCTCCAGTATGATGGTTAGTTAAGGCGTCAACTTGGCCGGGCCGTGGAGCCCAGGTGTTTGGCCAAATACTAATCTGGATGCTGCTGTAAACATGTTTTTTTTTTTTGATGAAATTAATATTTACATCAGTAGATTATGCCTAAATCAGAGTTCCTTCATAATGTGGGTGGGTCTGGGCCAATCAGTTGAAAGCCTTAAGAGAAAACACGTTGACCTTCTCCAAGGAAGAACATGTTGACCTCCTCCATTCCCTACTAAATGCCAGCGGAGCCCGGTAGCTGCACAACTCCTCATGGGTCGCAGTCTGCCGCCCACCTAGATGGACTTGGACTTAACAGCCTCCATGTTTGCGTGAGCCAGTTCCCTGACAAAATTCTCTCTCACATATAGCTATTAAAGGGTTGTCCAGAGAAACCAGGAGGAGGTGCAGCGTGTGGGACATACATACACACAGTGGGGTGTGCTGAGATCCAACCTCATTACCAGCCTCCGCCCCAGCATCCCAAGAGGCAGGTACTGTTTTCAGCCCATTTCAGAAGAAAGCAAGATCAGGGAGGGGAAGGACTTGCCTGGGTCCCTGTTCGGTAAGTGGTGGCCCCAGAGGTGGCCCAGGTCTCTGTACCCACCACAGTGTTCTTTCAGCTGTGACGCACCCTCCCAGGGTCTCCCCCAGAGATCCTCAAGGTGGTGTGATGGTTGGGGAGGGCCTCGAACTGGGGTTCACAGCCCAGCTCCATCCAGCCCGCCCGGCAGAGCCCTCTGACAAGTTCCCTAGCTGCTCAGGCCGCCGCTCCTCGGGGGCGTGAGGGAGGGTGGATGGGGTGACACTGGCAGTCCCGGGACACCGAGGGCTGGGGTGATCTCTTGCCTTCCTCAGGCCTGGCCTCTGGCTTCCCCTCTGGTTCCCTCCTTGAGAACCCACATCCTGCCTGACACTGCCGAGCCTGCCCATCTCTACCTTCCCTCAGGCCCCGGAGGACATTTCTTTCCTCACCTCAACCCAGGACTGTCACTGAGTGGCTTACAGAGAGAAGGAGAGAAGGATAAGAGCTCCACCTGGTCCTCCTGGGCAGCCAGGCAGCCTGAGCAATGGGGGACACCTTCCCTCGCCGCACAAAGGTGATGGCCCCATTAATGTGAGTCCTTGTTTCTGGTTGTAAAATTTTAAATGCTGCTTTCCCTACTAAATGGCTTCTACTAGTTTGACCGGATAAAAATGGACTTGGCTGAGACAGATCAAAGAAAAATCAATAAATAATAAAAGTTAACATGGGAGCAAACGTGTGATCTCAATCACAGAAGCCGAGAGAGTGTGTGCTGTGTGAGATGCCCCCACGCGGGGATACGTCTCTGTATGGGTGCAGGGGCAGCGGCTGGGCCGGGAGGGAGCTGAGGCGAGGATACAGGTTGTCCCTCGATCAGTGCCTTGACATCTTGTCCCCGGTTCTGACCATTGCTTCCCATCCCACACTGTCCCTGCCCACCCAGCTCTCCCCGAGGTCCTCCATCGGGGATCTGGGGACCCTTCATGCTGGCCCAGAACTGGCCCCCCTGGGAGCACCACAATGCTCATCGCCTCTAGGCCTGAGCTGAATGCATCACACCGTGACCTTAGCGCGGGCTATGCAGCGCCCTGTAAGCAGGTGTGATTGTGCCCAGCACATGGATGAGGGAACTGAGGCACAAAAGAGGTGAAGTCACTTGTTCATCAAGGTCACCCTGTTCCTACGTCACGGACCAACCTCGGCACAACCCACAACTCCCTCTCTGCAGCTGCTGAAAAGGCCTCTGGGATTGATCATCTATTTCTTTCCTTGTTATACAAAAGGGGAAGCTGAGGTCCAGAGAGGGCGAGTGACTTGTCCAGGGTCACACAGCATACGATAAGAGGAGCCAAGCCAGGCCTCTTGATTCTTGCTTGGGCTTCCTCTACCTGCAGGTGCCCGGCCACCTTCTCCTTGGGCACTGGCGGGGAGGTCACCCAGAGGCCAGCGGTGGAAGTTCTGGAGAGATCCATGAAGGCAGGCAACGGGGGCAAGCTGCTCAAGGACCCCGGGCTCCTGCTCCTACCCAAACATGGCGCAGAAATACATCCCTGGAGATGAAAGTCAGCTTGGAGTAAACAGGCTAGTGATGGTTATTGCTGGCACTTTATTAATTAAGTGTCCTGAATAGATTTAAACCTGGGCATTTAATTTAGATTTATAGAGATAATTAGGATTTATAAGACTAGTTATTATGTATTAAGTACAGGAAATGCCTGTTGCTTTCATAGGCAACATTTATTGAAGCATATAAAAGGACACTATGGGCCGTTTAATTACCTTGTGTAGGTCTGAGCTGCCGGGGAGGTCTGGGGGTGGATCCTCCTCATGGCACAGACGCGAGGTCTCCTGGTCCTAATCTCATCCTCCCTGAAGGTTATTTCAGAGCCGCAGACATCCCACCTGGAGGAGGCGACCTTCTGTGGCGCTGCTGCCTCCTGGCTGTGCAGCCCCAAGTGGCGTGGTGGGGGCTGTCGTGGTGGGGACCTTCAGCCTCGGTCTCGCTCAGCCTGGCGGCTGGGACCCGCGGCCCCAGGAGCTCACTTCTCTGTGTGCCTCAGTCACCAGAATCTGGGCCCAGAGGGGCTGGGAGGGGGGTCTGGGAGGCCCTGCAGGGCTGGTGTTGGGGGGACCTGGTCCCACATCTGTGCAGGCGATGACCACTTGGTTCCCGTGGGCTTGTGGATGCTGTGGCTGTGACCTCCTGATCCACCTCGTTCTGTCACACACCCCGCTGTAGTCCTGGGAGTTCTGTCTTTACGAATGTGAAAAGGCCACCTTCACACGGCCATGGGGCCCGGCGGCAGTATGCTGGGCAGGCCTACCCCGAGGGGTCAGGTCCAGGCTGCAGGCCAGTTCAGATGGAAGAGAAATGAGAGCAGGGCCACAGGCTGCCCAGTCCGGGAAAGGTCTGAGTGTGTCAGAAGGCCACGGGTGAGCTCAGGGGACGCTTGGGGAGGAGAGATCAGGCATCATTTGAAGCCCCCTGCTTTGATGGGGGTGCTCTCTGCACAAGGCCACAGGGTCTCATAGTGACTGTCAAGGAGAGCTTGGAGCTGTTGTTGCCAAGTCCCCTGCCTGACAGTGACCCTTAGAGCCACTGGCAGCTGTAGCTTTGACTCCTGACCCTCACACTTCAGCTCTGTGTGACTCCAGAGAATCCTGGGAACAGCTGGCACAGGACAGCCAGCCCCTGGAGTCCAGGAAGGATGGCTCTTTCCGGAATTGTGCATGGCCACTGTGACTGGCTAGTTAGCAGCCAGAGTACCAAGGGGTTGACAGGCGTTGCGGGCCGCTCTCAACCTGTGACCCTCAGGAGCTGGTGCAAAGTCTCAGGGCTCGTCCTAAGAGTGTGATAATTCTCAGGCTTGTGTCCTTCTGTTTCCAGGGGCCCCTGGGAGGTTAACTCCAGGTGCCCATTCTGGGGGCTGGGTCTTGGAGCACCCTTCTCTTCCCCTCTCGTTTCCCAGGTGAATGTTCACCCCAATGTCTTCCCCCCAAGTTCTGCTTCTAGAAGGTGGGGGGACTCAGCTGACCATTATCACAATATCAGCTCCAGGAGGGAGGGACCGGGCCAATGCCCACAACTGTCCCATTCCTCTTGGAGCACCAAGCTGCCAGCTCGGTCCAGTGATCTTGCCTGAAGCAACGTGCCGTCAGGAGGCCTCAGAGCAGGAGTGAGCTGCGTTTGGGTTCATCGGTACTTCTCCCAAATTCCCAGGCCTCCTCTTTCCACAGTCCTGACCCTCCGTCCGAGCTCCTGTCAATCAGTGCAGATCTTCACCTCTGTCCCTGTGTCTGCCCAGCGGGGTGGACACACAGATGTGTTGCTCCGAGTTGGGGCCACCGGGAGGACTTCCTGGCTTGAAGTTTCTCGGTGACACTTGGAGGGGTGCCGATGGTGTCAGAACATCAGGGAGCCCATCTCCAGTCCAAGACTTAGCTTCCCTTCCTCATCAGCCTGGTCACGGGTACCTTACATGAGGTCGTGGACATTAGCGGGGACAACAGCCGCAGTCAGGGGTGGAGCTCCGAGTGAGTGAGTCACTCAAACACAGAACTTACTGATGCCTTTGAAGTCTGCTGGAATGGAAGCTTGTATCCACCACTTCCATTTTGTGACAAATTGCTGCCACTTGTGCCAGGCTTTATAGCTCAGTGCATCAGACAGCTCGTGACAGGCAACAAATGTCTCATGGTCACTTGAGGCTCCACGGAGAGCGGTTATCTTAAGAAGTGCGTAAAGATTTACTCTAAGGCCCTGCAGGTTTGGGCTGTTGGCACCTGGCCCAAGGTCCTAGAGCAACTTGATCTGTCACCAACATTTTGAGGAGCATTAGATGCTTGATGATGAGGCCCAGTGGCAGAGTGACCAGCACAGCAGCCTGGAATTTCTGCAAGATCTTTCTTCCCTTGGGGCCCCCTCAAAATCAGCAGCATTACGGAGGAATCCGTACAAATGTTTGGAGCAGCGCACAGTAGGGTGGTGGGGGGGATACATTACTTCTAAAATCCAGAGAAGTCTTCCAAGCGCCACAACACTTTCTCAGTCGAAGGCAGTGCAAGTTGTCCGTCGTTATAGAGGTAAGATCCAAATGTGCCCCAGAAACTTCAGTGCAGCGTCACCCTCCGAGCTCTGATGGGGTCTTCTGCACTGTCTGCAGGCACAGGGCTCAGAGCGTCTCAAGTGCCATCCACTCCTGCTCAGCAGGTCCAGCCTGTGTGATGTCATCGGTCTGGAGACTCAGTATAGGGCTGCTTGTGATGCTGTCACCATGTCCCTTCACTCTACATTATTTCCTAGCGGGAGAGCTGGCACAGTCCAGAGGCAAGACAAGCCATCCTGCAGTTCCCATTGTGAGTTAAAGTGAGCGCCTTCTGGTGGCTGCTGGCATGATAGCCACCTGCATTTCCAGGAGCTGTGGAGCAGTGCCCATGTTCTTCCGGGGAAAGATCCCACATCTGGAATAGCAGGCACACCCCTGGAGCAAGTGCGTAATAGCTCACGGTCACTGCCCGAGGTCATCCTGCCTAAGGAAGCACAGGCAGGCTAAATGTAAAGCATAAAAAGCGTAGATCGTCACCTTGGCCTCTGTTATCAGCACATCTTCAAGCGAGAGAAAGTTTGTTTTCTCAAACAGCATAGCAGAGGCTGCCGTAGATGGCAAAGGGCTTTGGGGAATTCGAGGGTGTCAGATTCACCTGCGTTTTCATTCCAGGCCCCTTCTTATTTTCAATCAAAGCTTATTAATTTCACATATGGGGTCTGCTAAGGCTGTGAGATCAACTGCCATTGTAATCTTGCCTCCCACATGATTGGGTTAAAATGTGCAGTGGATTAAATTTGGGGCCTGATTTCTAGCTGTGTCTTCCCGGGGCTATGAAAGGTTGGACATTTCTTGAGGGCTTTCGTAAGACCTGATTCTCTGTGGATACTTTGATCTGACCAGAACTTGCCATTTTCTTTCTGGAAACCCTCCAGCCCAGCTGGAAATCATCATCTCATCCCACATCCTTTGACACAGGCGTGAATTATAATGGTCATGAGCAGTGGCCACTGGAGACTATTAGCGTCTTTGTAGAGACGACTGACTGACGTCTTGCCTTCAATTGACATTTCATCCCAGGACAACTCAGGTGACAGTGTAGGTAACGTAGATGCCTCTGCAGGCAGTGGGCCCGCAGTACCTCATTTCCCATGGCCAGGAGGTCATTGCTGTGGCCAGTCAGCCATTCGGCCTGTTATGGTTTGTGTCTAGATGTCCCCACAAAGCCTCATGTGGTAAGAGATAGCTGGATCTAGAGTGTGTGATTACTAAATTGATCCATT
>PVJO010025649.1:0-22412 GCA_004026905.1 Hystrix cristata
GTGGACTTCCCGGAGTGCTGGGGAGCTGCGCGCTTTGCTTTGCATGCATTTCTTTGTCTCATGCATACCTGAGTTGATCATTACACAAGGCATGAATGCACCAATACATTGCATTCTATCCCATAAATTATCATCTGTCAATTTAAAAGTAGATTTCAAAAACCAACTCTGCTTATAATCCTTTCCCTCTCCACCTTGTGGAACTGGGTGAATAAAGGAAAAGAAAGCAAGCCAGCATTTTCTTTAACTTCCTTAATATGCACAGTTCTGTTCTGAGTGAAACTTCCACATTATGTTTCACTCAATGTGTGAGGAAATAGGTAGGAAAGTTTGTATTTTGACCCTGGATCTGTTGATTCTTTGTAGTTCTAAGCCCTGAATCATTCACATGGATAGAAATTAATTCATTCCTAAAAGTCTTTAGTTTAGTACCCTAAAAAAATCTGGGAATAGAAAATTATAAAACTGTAAAGAAGAAAAACTGAGGCCAAAAGAAGGGAGAAATTAATCAAACCGCCATTATTACTGCTACTTCTGATAGAAGATGAATTAAAATGTCTATTGGGCTAAAAGCCAATTGAATTATACTCTTTCAGTTGATCATTTATGTAACACATGAGTATATCTTAATGAAGATATTAAACATAGACATGTTGGTATCTGATCAATTTGATCAATCAGGAAAAGTCAATCTGATCAAGGAAAAGTCAATCTGATCAAGATCATTAATCATGAAAGTGCTTGAATGGGTTGTATTATAAAAAAGATAAAACCAAAACAAATTAATGCAAGATTTCTCCCTAAAAACAAAAACAAGCAACATTGTATTATAGAAATTGCTAAGCCCCAGGCGTTTAAATCTGTAAGAGAATTAAACCTGTAAACAGTATGGATCTACTCAGTATCCAGTTTCTTCAGGGGAAAAGGCATAATGTCAGCCAAACAATTCATCCTGTGCAGGAGGCTAATTTGACTTTTCTTACAAATTCACACACTGTTTTATCCTTCACTTGCCATTTATTAACAACAATGAAACAGCCGACTAATGTATAATCAGAATAATATTTTGATAGCTTAATTTTAAAGCATACTAATACTATTTAAATCACGCATACTACATGGGAGTCATCAAGTAATTTTGCCCTTACAGCTGTTTTGTTATATCTCTCTCTCCACGTTGACATTGGAAAGATCCTCTTTTTTATAATGCAGTGCTGGGGGAGTGAACACAGGGCTTCACACATGCTACCCCAGCACTCTACCATTAAGCTACATCCCCAGGCCAATCTTTGTCTTAGTGAATGCTATTAAAATCCATTTATAAGGGGAGACTTGCAGGTCTGTGTTGGTTAAAATTCAGTTTAATTCAACTCAATAGATGTTTGTTGAGCAGCATAGCCACAGGGTTTTACATGATACTGGAGGCTAAAAAAAGAGAGATTGTAAGAGGCAGACCTGCCTTCAGAGAATGTGCTGTCTAGTGGGGCCGTAATATTAGTATACAAAGAATGCAACGGGAAACATTCCCTCATTGCATCTCACATCATTCACTCTCTAATAGCTATGGGTTCTAGTGAAAGCCAATTCCTGGTTTATGCTCACATTGACACACTGATTCATTCTTGACAGTTTCATGTAGAGTATCTTTTTTTTTTTTTTTTTTTCGTGCTGGGGATCAAACTCAGGGTCTTGTGCTTGCTAGGCAAGCACGCTACCACTTGAGCTAAATCCCCAACCCCTAGAGTATCTTTTTATAAATTTTATTTTAAAGGTACATTTTAGATGTACATAGTGATAACATTCATCATAGGGGATTTGTACCTGTACATGACATACCTTCCATGCAGAGTATTTAACATAGCTATATACATTATATATTTATCCTACCTAAAAGTATACTATAACATAAGTAAAAACTCCAGAGTAAGACCATTCTGTATGTTGTTCCTGTTGAGGCTGGCAGGAGGGAAGCGGAGGATATTGTCGGTTGTTCGGCAAGGTGGATACATGCAGTGTACACATCTTTTGAAATACTACGTGTACTCGAGGTGTCAGCACCGTGTAGATGTCTTTCTATGCCAAGAGCTCTTAATTTTATTAAGAGTAGGTAGATAAGTACTTGGCTTCAAAATGGTGTTAGAATGTCTATTTCCAATTCTTGTCAAAAGTTGAAATTGTCTTTATTATTAGTGTCATAGTTACATGCTCTCATAACCTATAATTGAGTTCCAGTCTCTACCCTGGTATTATTGACTTCTCCCTGTGGGCTCTTAATACAAAGAATAAAGATGATGTTTCTCTTCTGATGTCTTTAGAGACATATATTACGTTATTTAATATTCTTATTTGTTATTTCCCCTGTATTTTCATTTTATCAAATAGAAGAGAGATGTCAAAAGAACACTGTCCGAGCCTTCTTTGATTTTACACTAGAGCAGAAAACTAATTTCTTTTTTTGGTGAGGGGGGATGCTGGGCAGCGAACTCAGGGCCTTGCACTTGTCAGGCTAGTGTTCTACCACTTGGGCTAAATCCCCAACCCCAAAAAGCTAATTTCTTAACTGGCTTACATAGTTGTCACTTTCTTTTGACACAGATTCGTATCGTAACTTATCATTGGAAAAAGGGAGCTAATGTGGCAGTCGAGCCCGGGGATTGATCCACATCAGCCTCTGGGGGAAGCAGAGCCGGGAGGGCAGGCGTGGTTAGGGCATGCAGGGAGGAAGGGGCCACGCGTTGGTCCCGGCGCTGGACAGGATGGCAGTGCTGCCGATACACTGGGAAGGTAGAGGAAGAGTGGGTGCTGGGAAGTCAGAGGAGTTTGCTTTGTACTGTACATGAAGGCTTTAAATGCAGGGAGGATGCCCTGAGGGTTGGAGTTCTACCTCAGAAGAGAGATTAGAGCTAGAACCAAAGGTTTTGAGAGTCATCTCTGCAGTTAGAAGTGTGAAATGAGTGTGACAACTAGAGGAAATAATAAAGAAAGACATGTCCAAAGGGACGAGGATGACTTTCATGGGCTTTACATAGCAAAGAACTCCAGCTTTGGTTAAGGAAAAGTTTGAGAAGTTAGTACAAAATCCCTGATTCTAATGGAAGGGTATCTTTATTTATTTATTTATTTTTATTTATTTTATTTTAATGGTACACTTTAGATGTACATAGTGATAACATTCATCATAGGGGATTTGTACCTGTACATGATATATCTTGTTGCTTCTTTTTTCCCCATTCTCCTCCCCTCTCTTTACCCTCTCCTCCCTCCTTATTTACAAAAGCTTTGTTTCCAATTTTTTCCTTCCATTTCTTATTTCTCTTGTCCCTCTGTTCCTTTCCCCCTCCCCCTCCCTTGTTCCCTTTCCCATTTGGACATTTTCTTCCATAGGAAGGGCATCTTTCAAAAGTAAAGGGTTGGTGAATGAAGACAAATACCAGGGAGATGGACAGGAGCGAGAGGAAAGGGTCTATGCCTTGTGTTAATTAGGATTATTGTTCCTTTTAAAGGAAGCATTTTTAGTAAGGATACAGGAGGGAAGAAAACAAAATATGTTAGGTTAAATGTGTTAAGCATGAATATAATATATGAGAGAAAAAACGGGTAGAGAAGCTTAGAGAAAGGAGCTACGAGCCAGCTCTTTGAGATGTTCGGCAGTGAGGGAAGCAGGGAGCCTCTAGTTGCTGATAGCTACAGCGTCTAAGGGACCTTTGAAGTCAATTTTTCTTAATTTGTCATGTGAAATAAAGGTTGACTCTCATAGGTTCCCAAATGGCTATTCAGTTATCCCAACATCTTTTTAAAAAAGTCAGTATTTCCTCAAGTGATTTGAAATTTAGCCTTCATTGCACATTAAACTTTTCTGTACACTGAAGTCTTTTTGTGAAATTTAATTATCTGTTAGTGTTTGCTTATGTATAAGTCAATATCGCATAGTGGTGTTTATCGGTGCTCCAAGTGCTTTTAATTCTGGCTGTGCTGTCTTTCTGATATTGGCTTCTGATTTTTTTCAGAGCTTAGAGGGTGAGTCTTCTTTGTCTTTTTTCTACGCGATTTTGAAACTAATGCTTAACCCCCTAGGAAAATTTCTGGGTAATTTTATTGGGATTATGATAAAGATAAACTGGTTTAGGAAGTGCTGACACCTTCACGATATAGAGTCTTCCTATCCGAGAGCAAGTTGAGCTTGTCGTTGTTAAATCATTTTTTGTGTCTTTCAGAAGTGTTTTCAAGTATCCGTATATATATTTCATATATGAGATGACGCCTAGCTGTTTTATATAAACATATACAGCTATAATATACAAAGACATATACATATGATACTTTAAACATAGTTATGTACAGTATATGAATGTCATGAATGGGAGCTTCTCTTCTGTTACATTTCTTAACTGGTTATTCTCTATGTTGGTAGCTAACTGATGTCTGTTATTGCTACAGACTCCTACTTTACTAAATTCTCTTGTTTACAGTAGCTTTTTCATCAATCCCGTGCGGTTTCTTAGAATGTGATCATATATCTGCAAGCAAAAATTGTTTTAACTCTTCCTTCCTAATCCTAAGTATCTAAATGTGTTTTTCTTGTCTAATTGCATTGAATAGCATGTCTAATATTTTGTAAAAATAGTAGCAAGAGTGGGCACTATTTCCTTATTCTTGTATATTTGTGCTACAGAAGTTTCCAGGCATTTCTGTATTAGGAAGTACTTTCATTCGGAATGAAGGTTGTTGTCATTTTACATCAAAATTCTAAGAAAGTTTGGTGTGAAATTTTTTCTTTCTGTGGTGGTCATCAAGCTTCTGTTATCACTAATATATATGCATTTCGAAACTAGTTTGGAATTTTTTTCTTTTTCTGTGGTCTGAAAAATATGATAACACTGGGGTTATTTGATCTTTTAGCTTTGAAATATTGGTAGAATTAATTTTGAAGCCATCTGGACCTGATGCTGTTATATGAGGGAGTTCTCTGGAAACTTTATTTGTGTGTGTGTGTATTGCAATTGGTCTCTTTAGACTTTCTATCCCTTCTGGGGACAGTTTCTGTATACCAAATCTTCTGATAAAATTATCTGTTTCATCTGGGTTTTTTAAAACGTATTGCATTGAATTGGACAAATGATTTCTGGTGGTTTTGTAAAAAATTTCCTCTAGTATGATGGTTGCTTCAACCTAACAATTTATTTTATGTATTTATCCTTCTTTTAGAAAACGTCTGTCAACTAGTGGTTTCTGTAATTCATTGATTTCTTCTCCCCAAAGAGGTAGCTTAGTTTTCTTATACTTCTGTTTTTTTCTGATTTTGAACTCATGAAGTCACAGTTTTAGCTTTGTTAAGTCCTTCCTTCTGCTTTCTATCATTTAACTTTTTAGTTCCATCTCTAGCTTTTTAAAAATTGATATTTAATTCATTTCTTCACTTTATAATATAGGTAATTAATGCTCAGAAATTTCTCAAACCACTGCTTTATCTGTATCCCATAAATTCCAATATATTTTGTTTTTATCATCATTTCCTCAAAAATCACCCGTTTCATATTTTATCTTTCCTTTCAGTCAAGAGTTGTATAATAGCTTAATTCCAGGTTAAAATGCATTTTTAAATGCATTTTTAAAAGGTTTTTTGTGTTTTGTTATTAAAAATACTTCTTGCTTTGAAATCAGAGAATACTGTTTGTATTATGATTATTTTTGTAATTTACTGAAGTTAATTTTTAACCTACTATGATTGTCTTTTCTAAATATTTCCTACACACTTGAAATGAAGGTTTCTTCATTCATTGGGATAGAAGGCAAAATATTTCATGCCTGTTTCTGTTTATCTTCTTATAACCTGTAATTTTTGCTTATTGAAAACTTATGATCTGATAGCAGCTTCACATTTATTTGCTTTATGCCTATTATGCATTTTGTACAGTTATTGTGTTATGAAGTTTTTGATTCATTTAACAGTTTGGGAGGATTGACTTTACAGAGCCAAAATCAAGATCATGAGCCCTGTTAATTGTAACTTAATTAATACATCTCTCTTTATTCTTTAAACATCAGAATAACTTTGCTTCAAGTCTCTATTTAACAACAGTATAGGCGCTGGGGATTTAGCTCAGTGGTTAGAGCGCTTGCCTAGCAAGTGCAAGGCCCTGAGTTCGATCCCCAGCACCTCCCCCACAAAAAACAAGTTGTAAACAACTAGATTTTAATTTGTTCGATGTTCTGAAAATGTTTTACTACATGAGTTAAGCTGATTTATATTTACTGATGCCAACAACATTCAGTTCAAGTTGTGTATTTCCTGTCTGTTTTCTTTGCTGTTTATTGATTCACTAAATTTATTTTGTTTTTAGCTATCTACATTTTTCTGCTTATTAAACTTTTATACACTTAGTCAAATCTTCCTTTAGAAACTGTTCATTTCTTATTATGAGCAGCACTGAAGTTAGCTAGTAGCTTAGCATTTCCTAAACATCCTCCAGTTTTAGCAACTAGTATTACATGTGTTAAACTTTGTAATGTTCAATACACTTAAGCTTTGACTCCATGACTTACTACAGCCAAATGATATCAATTTACTTCTAGCTCAGACCTATGAGATAATTGTAAGCTAATAATAACTTTGATGACTGTTTTTCCCATCTTATTTTTATATATTACTCGTTACATGCTCTATTCTATCACCCCAGAGTTCATTTTTTAATGTTAATTCTAAATATATTTAATGTCCACTCTCAGACCATATGCTGGTGTTTGCTAATCTTTTTTGATTTTTTAGAGCATCTATTTTTGTAGATTTTCCAGGAAAATGCTCATGAGAACACATTTCTTTTTTAGTTTAATAATATTTATAATTTTCTTCCTATGCTTTTTATACTGAAAAGTCTGGCTTCTTACAAATTCTTTGGCTCACATTCATCCTTAAATATTTTTAAATGATTGCTCCATTGTTTTCTAATGTTGCTGTCAAGAAGCTGGATGGAAATCTGATTTTCTTTCTCTTATGAATGACTTGGACTTTTTATCTGAATGTTCAAATTTTTTCCTTAAGCTTAAATAGCAATAATTTTTTAAAGATATGTCTCCCCATTGACTATTTTAGGTCCATTTTCTCAGGTACATGGTACGCTTGTAGACTATGTAGATTGAAACCTTTTACTTCTTGACCCTTTTGATTTATGTTCCTTTTTATTTTATTTATTTATTTTTTGCTTTTTGCTTTTACAGTATTTTGTTCCTTTTTGTTACTGAGGAGTCAACCCACGGCCTTTGCACTGAGCTATTTCACAGCTAAATTCCCCAGGTTGGGCTCAAACTAGTGATCCTCCTGCTTCAACCTCCCAGAATGATGGGCGTACAGGCTGGCATCATGACACCAGGCTTTGATGCGTGCCTACATGCGTATGGGGGGAGTGTTCTTAGGGATTGAACCCAGGGCCTTCACACTGAGCTACACCCTTTTTATTTATTTGTTTTTTATTTCAAGACCAGGTCTTGTTAGGTTGCCCAGAAGGGGTGGAACTTGTCATCTTCCTGCCTCAGCCTCTCAGAGCGTTGGGAGATTTACACTCTTAAATACGTTTTGCTACACTACTTTTGTCTCCTTCTTGCAGGACCATTTATACATACCCTTTATTATTTACTATAGGACTTATCTTTAAATCCTTTTATTCTTTTGTTTTAATCTTTATCTTTCCATTCTTTATTCTCTTCACCACAGAATCTATTTGATATTATGTGCTGTATAATTTAGTTTATGTCCTGAACTTTTTCCCTTTTTTATGAAATGTATTTCTAAGGTATCTCCCTTTTGTTTTTCTGTTGCTCGACAGTATCTTTTCTGAGTTTTCTATTTCCAAAATGTTCAACTATTTCAAAAGCTGTAATTATTTCTTCAGTATTTTTAATTCATCTTGAAATACAAGGCTCCAGTTTCCATCTGCCTTGTAGATAGCAGTAACACGAGAAGCTGGATCATCAGAGCAGACCCATAGGAATCTGGGATTCCAGCCACAACGAGTTTTCACTATCAGCTAGCATGGGGTACAAGCTAAAAATGGGCACAAGTGCACTGTCATCTGTCATTGGAAGAACTTTGAACCATCACATGGAGCTTCCAAAGGACCCCTTTCTTGGCTGGAACATGTTATACTTTTGGAACAATCAGTGATTGCTATGCATGTATGAGTCTTAAGTTTGTTCAGAAGAAACCATTTTAGGTTTTGTGCTGCTCTGTTTTTATAGTATTTTCAGTTAGGAGATAGAAAGCCTATGACATTTTTTTTTCCCATTTTCTAGCAGCTGCACTCCATAAATTCCAAAATTCCAGTTTTTGTAGTCATGAGCAATTTAGATGGACTTAATATATCCTGTTTTTAAAAAAAACCTCTTAGATAAGAGCTTCCTTTGTTATTTTTCATATAGAATGTCTAATCAATATACAAAAATCAAATCTATTTACACCAGCAACAAATACTTTAAAATATCATTTTATATACTTTGCATATACTCTATAGTTGTAATGAAAACTATAATATACTGTAGAATGACTTCAATAAAAAGTTACTAGAGCTCTGTAGAGAAAGTGATAAACCTCTGTTGGAAAACACTAAATTCATAAACATTGAAAAGAAAGCTGTACCATATTTATGGTTAGGAAGAATTCTTGCTAAAAATGGATCAATTCTTCACAAAGTGATCTATAAATTTAATGCATTTCCAATCATAGTCCTAAAGTCACTCTAATACCTGTATTAAAAAGATCAATAGCGAAATGCTCCTGAAGACTAAAATCAAGGACAGGAGATTGGGTAATGAAACCTGTGAGTTATAAGAATCCTAAAGCTTTAGTAATTAAGACAATGTGGTATTGACATAGAAATAAGCACATTGAAATAGAAGAGAGAGAGAAATAAGCACTAATGAAATAGAAGAGAGTTCAGAAACCAACCTATATTTATGAAAAGCTGATACATGTCAGAGGAGCACAGAGATTGCAAGGGAAAGTGAGAATAACTAAGTCATTCTTAATAATTAATCTGAGACAATTGATTATCTACACAGGAGAAAGAAAAAGTCTGACTACTTCATCTCATATGGAAAAATTAATTCCTTATGAATGAAAATTTAGAAGCCAAAAGTATACTTTTATAAGAAAATATTTGTTTCATGGTTTGTAACTATATCTTAAACAAACTGCAAAATATTCTAACCATAAAGTAATACTGATATAATTGATCTCTTTTAAAAAAAACTACTTACATAAAGGAAATAAAAAGAAAATAGATTACTGGAAAATGGGTATTTATTTTTATTGTGCTTTCTAAAAAATATATATATATAAATATATAATCAAAGTTCTTTTGGATGAATCAAAGGTTACACTAAAGATATAGGAGGATAACAACTCATACAGCTAATAAAGATGTTCCCTTTACATCCATCATCTACTAAGTCAGGAACCTGCATCACTTTTAAGTTTTCTGAAATGTGAAATGGAAATACTTGTGGAGGGCCCTCACAGATGCATTTAGAGATTGTGTGCTCAGGAAAATGGAATTGAAATGTTTTAGCAAGAGTCATGGGCCCCATCCTTGAAATAGATGTTTGTCGAGTTTTCTATAGCATGTAATTACAACACAATAAGACTCAAAAACATTTCAATAAAGTGTGGGTGGAAGAGAAGCATGCTGCTTCAAGGGCTTCATTAGCTTTCTGCAGACTGGCGCTCTCCAGACTGTTGGGAGGAGCCCTGTTCACCTTGGTTCAGAGTCCATTTTAACCATCACTGAGGTCTGGGAGACCCAAGAACAGCCTCAGTCCTTGGGGATGCTCTGGGCTGGGGAAGAAAAGATAACGATGTTTTGCTAAAAGCCCAGAAATGGGCTCAAGTTTTGTTCAGCAATTGTTTCCAGGATAATATATTGTAGTGCCAATCACTGATGAAAAAGTAGGTTTATACTTTGCTTTCATTCCTTAAAGAAGCTTCTGGTAAATTAGAGCAATGGCATTGGCTTGTGTTGGTGTTGTCCTGGTGGACTAAGGACATGATCGCTATAGGTACTGTGGCCTGAAGCTTTGGGGGTATTTCATAAGGGGCAAGGAGAGAACAGAACAAAAAAACAAAACATTGCCCTTCGTAGTAAGGATGATGAATAAGGCACATTTATTTATACAAGACAGCTAGATAATCTCTTATTTCTTTTTTTGAAAAATGCCAATATACCTGACTGCAAAGGTGAAATATCCTCTGGTTGGAGTAGAAAGAGTCCATCTGGGCTTTGAAGTTACACGGGTGATGGTGAACCTTGCTTTTCATCAAAGCTGGGGTATTTTTTCTTAATTTGTATTTCAGTTTGTACTAAGCATTCATGAGCAATTACTCCCTAGAAAATAAAATAAAGTTTTAAGTGACGATAATGTGCAACCGGTATCCTACTTGTGTTTTAGAGTGAGCCACCCTAGCCAGTCTGTCCTGTGCCCTGAAATAGCTGTTGGATGACAATAACATGGACATTACAAAACACATATTTCCACTAGGAAAACTGCTCCCGTGGTTAAGTTAGTTGCTTATGACCGCAGAACTAGAGAGCAGCAAGAATCAAGACTCTGCTCTACTTTCAGTGCTCCTTCACTCTACCATTAATAATTGTTGTTGAGTAATAATACCAACATTTCCCTGGGTATTAGGTATGCTAAGAAAAACATGGCACCTCATTGTCTTTTGAGATCAGATAATGTATGGAAGGAAACAGTTTTATAAGCATGTAAGGCTGATTGCATCAATAAAATCTAGTTTAACAGGCAAATTAAGGGTAGAGGTGGTGAGTGCTGTTTGTGGTTCACACTTAACCCCATCCTGACCTTGATACATGTGGCACTAGAAGGACGTAGGTGGAGAAGCAGAAGGATAATCCCTACAAGCAGGTGGTCCAGGAGCAGAAGGCTCTTTGATCCCTGAATCTCATTCGAAGTTCCCAGGTCTTAGCCCTGCTATGGCATCATGCTCTTGGTCACTGAGCAGGCTTGGTATCCTGCAGAAAAGAGAGTTATAGGAATTTTCAAAGCATGATTGCCATGGCAGCTAGAAAATAAGTGAGGGCATAGTTTACCACCCTTCTGTTCAGGTGCACTGGGGTGAAAGATCGCGGAGAGGCCTGCTGGGCATGTTGAATGTAGGATGGGGCACTGCAGAGACCAGAGACAGCAGCAGTGAGCCCAGTAGGGAAGACGCTGGCAGTGGAAGAGGTGCTTAGTATGGGGTGTGAGAGCCCGGCTCTGTGGCCACACTGCAGGCCTGCCACTGACTCACAGTGGGACTTCGGGCAGTCACATGACCTCTCTGGGCCTCAGGTTCCTTTTCTATAATGACAGTGTATTTCTTAAGGATTTTTTAAGGGATGAGCAGGTGTTCAGTGCCTAGATTGTGCTTGTTAGAGTCTCGTAACAACTCAATAAATGTTAGCTTCAGTGTTACTACTACTATCACTGGGGCTGGTATTGCACCATGGCCCAAACCATGAGGTTTTGTCAGTGCTAACATGAAGCAATGAGTCACAGTATCTTAAGAAGTTTGCAGGAACTTTGCGTAGTAAATAACATGGCACTCATGTATACACTCAATGTGGTAAATAACACATGACATTCATATGTAAGATCAATGTTATCTTGATGTGGGTACTAGTTTTACTGCTATAAACAATACAGATACATACATTTTACAACACACATATAATGCTAGTGAGTTTTTATGTACTTAGAATTTATTAATTCTTCAATTAAAGAGAATACATGTAGCAAAAAAAATAAAGGTTAGTTACTAGAGATGGAGTTTAATCATTAAAGAGTGAACATGTTTACCTTCCTAAAGAAGTTAGTGAGCCTGCTCTGTGAAGTTCTGGTCTGGACACTTGCACTGTCTTGTCAGAATCATCTTAGGACTGGAGTAGCATTGGAGCTGTACGCCAGCACTTCTCACATTGTCTTCCGCGTACTTTCCCAGAGGGGACGAGGGACCCTTGGATCAAGAAGGAGGGGTTGGGTCTCTGGAATATTCCGCCTGTTCCTCTAGGGTAAAGGCCCTTTGCTCTGTTTTACAGATGGAGTGTTGTCATTTAGTTTTCTGCTACTGCTACAAAATACCCAATGAAATCAATTTAGAGAAGAACAGGTTGGTGCGTGGCTTAGGAGGTGTCAGTCAATGTCCACTCGGCTCCATTGCTTCTGGGCTCGTGGTGAACAGAGCGTCATGGTGGGGAGCATGTGGCAGGGCAAGCAGCTCATCTCATGGGGCACAGGAAGCAGAGTGAGCAAGAGAGCCAGAGAAGGGGCTCTGGACAAGATGTAATCCCCAAGGGCACATCCTGTGACCCGCTGCCTTCAACTAGGCCGTGCCTCCTGTTTCCATCTCCTCCCAGCGTGGTCATGAAATCATGAGTCCATCAGCGGATTAATGCAGGAAATTAGAGCCCTCGTGATCCAACATAGTGAGCCTTTTAGGGAACATTTCAGATCCCAACCATAATGTACTGCATATTATGTATTAAGAGGATTTGCTTCTTAAAATAAGATGAAAGCCATTGATGTGATCCAGCCTCATTGTTTTCAGATGAGGAAAGAGAATTCCAGAAAGACGGAATGACTTGACCAAGATCGCGCAACCTCCTAGTGGCAGAGTAGAGCCACAAACACAAATCCATCCCTTTCTGGTTTGCTGCTCTCTACTAGTTACATAGTGCTATCTATTGTTGTGTGACATGGATTATTCTGCTTTTCATATTTTAGCATAATCAAAAGAAAAATTCAAAAACTGTGCATCCAAATCAGCACCTATATACAAGAACTTTAAAAAAAACAAATTGGTATTGAATTTGGTAGCTACATTTCCACTTACTTTACTCCGTTGGGAACTGCTTACTTGCTCTTCTTCAAATAAATGTTTGTTTTGTGTCTTTGTTTTTATGTGATTAAAAACAGTTTGAGAATCACAAAATCAAGTAAGTTAGAAGTTGGAAATTACATGGTGAACTCAAGGCAAAGATTGTCCATAGTAAAAAAAAAAAAAAAAAGAAAAAGAAAACAAAATAACAATGAAGGAAACAAAAGAACTGCAGGAAAGTTGTAACCTGAAAGAAAGACGTATTCAACAAAGCAGGATTATTTATGGATTTATGCACCAGTTCAGAATTTCTTCCATCTTTTGCCCACTTTCTTCTGGTTCTTTTTGTAAGCTGCTACCTCTTTAATGGTTGCATTCACAACTTTAGCATTGACAGGCAAAAAGATGGGGTTCTAAGAGGCCTACTGTATTTATGCTGCTTCTAATTCTATTTTTTTACTTCATAGTTGTGTTGCGTTGTTTGGCACAGTGCTTTCATTTGTTGATCTTCCTTAATGAATTCTAAAGCCAGAACACTTTTTTCTAACCTTAAAACCAACCAGTAAAATAATCACCTTTTTCTTTCCCTAATGAAAAACACCTAAATTTTCTCTTCCGAAAATGAAGTCTAGATAACCTGAAATCTTCTTTCATGCAGGTCGTCAGTTGGAATGTCATCTCCTCAAGAGCAAGCTGGTTGAAACTGTCCCCCTAACCAACTCAGCTGCTTCTCCCTGTTTCATTGTCAACAATTAGAAATGATCTATTCATGTCATTACACATCTGCTATCTGCCTACGTCTCTTGACTGTAAGCTCCAGCAAAATAAGAGTCCTTGACTAACTAGGAATACGCTTAGGACCTAGGAAGAAGTTGACACATACTAAATGAACTAGAGACTAGGATGCCCTGAGATGTGGATTTGAGAATTCATAGGTCACTAATTATGGGAATTCCAACAGTGCTTCTATTAGGAAAGTGCCCCTTATCTAAAGCAGATGGATTGAGGTTTTATATAAAAGAAAAGGGAAAGGAAGGCATTGATTTTTCTTCAGACATTTCAGTAACCCTAATTGATTAGTCTTAAATGTTTTATGGTGCATTTCGTTTTGGTTGCCATTTACCGATGGAATGGTCAGGCTAAGAAATGTCCACTCTATTTATTTTGATGCTATAACGATTTAGAATATGTCCCCTGTAAATTCCTTGAGGGAAATGTCTCAAAAAAAATCTTGATCAGTCTTCCCTTGAGGCTGCAGTGACTTCTCTTGGCCTTGGTGACTTGACCCCCTTCCTGGGGCCTGTGATAGGTGCCTTTCACTCTCCAGACTTGTGAGCTACTGTCCCTGTGGTCCCTGGCTTCCAGGGTGCTGACCTTCTGATGAGTTCTTATATTCCTCAAGCACTTCCATGCTTCCAAACCCATAAACATCTCTCCTTAGCACACCTCCTACTTTGTTCCCAGGAAGTACGTAGTTCTTCAGTCTGAGATTAAATGTCCCTCTTCAAGGGGTCCTTCTCTAAGTCTCCTCTTCCCCTTCTAAGTTAGTACACTGTGGTGTGCTTGCTCATAAGCCTGTGCTTTGCCTCCTTGGCGTTTGTCACAATTAGTCATTTTGCTTTATTTTATCACGGTGTGGGAGAGGATGTATTCAGTTTGCTTTCTTACTGAACTGTACTCTGTAGGAAATTAAGACTGTCCATATTGATCATTGACCCTCAGCACTTAATCCAGTGCCTACAAAGTAATAGATTCAATCAATATGTACAGAACAAGTAAAGAAATCAATAAACAAAATTGATCTTTATATCCCTAGTATCTGCCAAAGAAATTGGCATATGGACTTCCAAAATAGTGCTCAAATTGAGTTATGAACAAACAGAGTGTTAATCATATTTTCTTTTGGAGAAACAATGGCTGGTTCATCTAAACGCAGAGTCCTCTGCTCAAGTATCTAACAGAGTACAGTCTCTCTTTGTTCATTCGTTTGCCTTTTTTCTTTATTCCTACTGACAAAATTGGCTCCTCTGAGTACAGTGGAGAGAAACTACCTAATTACTCTGTATAATTCTGAAACATTCCAACAAAAAGTGGAAAACTAAGGCAGTCTTCCTTATGTGACATACTTGATATGGGTGTCTTCAAAGATGGATCAGCTCTCTCTTCAGCCTGATATTTGAGTAGCCACAACCATTAGAGAATTTTCCTCCAAGAACTTACTGTAGCTCTTGAGCTATATAAACTGAACAAGCAAACTCAAGTGTGTCATTATCTGTACAAGTGCAGAATCCCATCTCCCTTTGGCAAACCATTCAAACCCAGAAGTGTGTTTTACACATCCTAACAGAAGCATCTACAATAACCAACTCTAACTTCCTTTTTTTTTTTTTGCCACTTTAGCACCCAAAAGTATAAAAAGAAGAGTGGATATTATGATTTGTTCTGTTTATTAGAAAATATCTCTTGGTTTAAGAATGCTTTTGACTACCAGCCCCTATATGTGAGAAAAGTAAATGGCCAAGAATTCCATTGAGCATTTCTTCTTTGAGACAGGTAGCTTAATAAAGATAATTAAATGTTATATGACTAAGTGTTGGAAACTAAAATCCAGATACATCTTTCAGCTAGGTCAATCTAACATTTCCTGTGTCATTTCCATGTCAGCCCCTTGTGCCAGCATGAACACAGAGGGTCTGAATCCTTCTGGGTGAGTAATCAAGATATCAACTGTCTGCCCTCAGTGATGGGGTTTGTAGGCAGGCGCACAGTGAAGGTTGTGTCTCGCAAGGTTGAAGCGCGGCCTTGGAAATGGGAGTAAAGAGTGAAGAGGAGGGATAAGAATCCTTGTGCCTTGTGCCAGGGATGTGATTGGAAGGCAGCTGTAAGACTTTCATTCTGGAAGGAGTTGAATGTGGAGTGAGGTGTGTGGCTGGCTGGTCACACGTGCCCAGTGCATCTACACCTTAGTCCTCGGTGGGTTTGTGTCTTAGCAAGGCAGGTCTCAGAGGAGAATGACTTGTCTCCCTCAGTTTGAAGGACATTCCCTGAGAAAAATTCTCTTTTCTTTGTTTTCAATGAGCGTGGACTTCCTCAGGCAAAAAGAATCTTTTCGTTTGTTTGTTTATCTGTGTTTTCTTTTCATTGACAATCTGTTCACTGAGCATCTATGACGACTGGCTTCTCTTGATCATGGCTTCCCTTATGTTTCAAATAAAGAAAAGACAACATCAGAAACAAAGCTAAATTGGATTTAAGCTGAGTTAGAAGCAGAGAGCTGAGAACTTTCCTCCTGTTGTCTCGACTCCCGGCCCCATCAGTAAGCTCTGGTGGATTCGGAGTGCGTCTTCTGAAAAGTTTACATTTCTAAAGTACTGCTAGATTGCTTCTTGCATTTATTCCTCAAACTCTCAGCAAAGACCGCACTGGCTCTCTGTCTCATAGCAACTCTCCTCAAGGTAATGGGCCCAGAGCCATTTCCACTTGAAATCCAATCCTTCTAAACAAATCGTATGACATGGTTGTCTCAATTTTCTCATAATAACTCTAAGAAGATGATCCTCTGGCCATATTCTTAAAATTTCTCCTGTTCGTATTTATTTTATTTCATTTTTCCTTTAATTTTGTACCGAAACATTACCCTATCCAAAAAAACAAAATAAGACGAAACAAAACATTACCCTAATGAGAATGACATTTTTACTAGTTAGCGCCAGAGTTTATCTAGTTGTCCTTGACATATTGTTTGCAGTAGTTAAAGGACAGTAACCTATAAACACAGAGTTTGTCCTTAGGCTTTATATCCTGGCAGGTGGGCAGAAAGAAGGTCACACTTGAGAGAGATGTTCCTGCCTTCTTGTGAGACAATCAAACCTGATCTTGTAACCTTCAGATAATCGCTTTTGTTCAGAAGTCTTTAGAGGTGGCAACAACAAAACTGGGAGGTTTTTGAAGAATCGGAAATTCATGAGTTCTGGTCTTTTTTCAAAGCAGTCAGGCCTTTTGTCAATTCCTAATCAAGCATTTAATGTTCTACCATATTATGATGATGGGGACCTCGTCTCTACATTCTTAAGGGTTTGGATGTCAGCTCTTTGGTTTTGCCTTTATTTTTCTTTAAACTTTTTAAAAATTTTAATTAATACATGGTTGCCATACATACTGATTACATTCAACATGGGAATGGGTACATGTACATAACACATTCTAATTCTTTTCCTTACCTTCCCCTCCCCTTCCTCTCCCTTCTTCCCCTCCTCCCTCTAATTTAATTGATGCTGCCCCTGGGAGAGCTGCCATTAGTGGTATCTTAGACTCAAGCTCCGTCACCAGGACTATAATCTGCATCATCACCTCCCTGGTTCGTCCCCCCTCCCTCCCTCCTTCTCTTGTGGTCTTTTCCTGCCTCATCTTCCTTAGGCTGCATCCCCTGAGATGTTAGCTCTCTCTTCCCTTCGTGCCCTTGTACCCTCTCCTAGCATCTCCCAAAGCTACATCCTCATAATCACATGTGTCCCTGAGCTCTCGATTTGTAATTCTCTATGGTTTATTTAGATGGCCTGCTGCCACCTCAAACATTTCACTTAGGGACCTTGTTTTCCCAACCACAGAGGCATGGAATACCATAATCTCCCACTTCACACCACTAATTACACCTTGCTTGATTGATTGAGCTTTTCTTCATTTTCCTAAAAAAACTGTCTGGCACCCAAAACTGTCTCCTGTGGAGACAGGCACGCCCCTGTCCTTCTCACCCTAATATTCTCATCACTCCATATGGGTGCAATTGTGTTCAGTAAGTTTATGAAATATACAACGATTACAGCAGGAGTGGGCAAAGTTCTACGTGCGATCAAAACTACGTGAAAGTTTAAATTTAAAATTTTTTATTACAGTAAAAGACACACTGCCATTAATCCCCCTCAAAATATTCCCCCTCACTGTGAACACACTTATCCCATTGTTTTTGCCACTTTCTGAAACAGTTTTGGAAATCATCTTTTGTAGCTTTAGATGCACTCGCTTAGCTGCCTCGATGTTCCGAATTGATCAAAATGTTTACTTTTCACAGTCATTTTGACTTTGAGGAAAAGCCCAAAGTCACACAGTGCCGGATCCAGTGAATAAAGTGGATTGGGATGCAGGATAATGATCCACTGGGCCTGCCTTTCCACTGCATGATATTCGATAGCAGCAGCCATCAAATTTTTTATCACACGTCTTAAAGGCACTCACAAAAGAGAACTTCCAAAACTGCTTCAGAAAGTGGCAAGCACGATGGGATAAATATGTTCAGAGCAAGAGGAGTGTTTTGAGAGGGACTAATGGCAACATGATAATAATTTTAAAAAATTTAAACATTCACCATATATTTTTTCACCCCTCCCCCCCAGCATGGTCTCCAGGACACATTCAACCTGTTTTTGTTGGCATAGTCACTTGCTATGGTTCCGTATTTTCTACGGCTGCTTTGGTGCTGAAACACCAGAGTCCAGTAAAAGCAACAGAGACTCGGGGCGCACAGATCCTACAATATTTACTCTCTGGTCTTTTGAAGAAAAAGTTTGCTGATCTGATAAAAGACAATCTCACAGCAAAGGAGAAGTATGTAAATCCTGAGAGAAAAGAGCAGAGCGTGGCGGACTGTTGGGGCGGGCTTCCTGGACCCCTGAGTCCTGTGGGCCAGGCAAGGGGGACCCAAAGGCAGGTGGGTGAGGTAGGGAGAGGTGAGGATCCGGCGAACAGCGCCAGCAGGGTTCTGGACATTGTGTGGAAGGACGGCGCCGCTCGGATTTCAAGGTTCACAGTGAGAAACGGACTTGAAAAGACCCGGCCCGGGGCCGCAATCTGCGGGCGTCGTAGGGAGATGGCGCAGCATCCCATCCCAGGGCCCAGCAGCCTGGACAGGCTCATCCCAGGCCCGCGGCCTCAGCCTCAGTCGGCCTGCCCACGACGTGCCCTTCAAATAACGCTAGTGAGGTGTGCAGCGCACACTACTGAGGTGAAAGCGCCTGACATTGACTTCTGAGAATTCCTTCTCTGTGATGACACTGTTTTCACCTATTTTCTGTGACTCTGTCCTTCCTTCTTTTCCTCAGTCTCACTCTCCTGACTAGGAACTTTTCCTTTTGACGCTCAGCCCGCCGGCACCCCGGTACCTGGTGTCTCGCCGTGTCTCTGACTGTTCCACCTCTCAGCTGGCTCAGCTTCTCTCTCCTGCCAGCCGTGTCATTGCTCCCTGATTCCCTCCTGCTGTCCGCTTCTCCTCATTCCCTCCGTCTCCTCTTCCCTCTCTCCCTCCTCTCTGCTTCCTCTCTCTTGCTCTCCCCTTTTCCTGATTAGCTCCCGGTCTTTCCAAGTCTCACTTACTAATCAATTATCTGCAAAATCTCTATTTACAGATATTTTCGTGCTCTCTTACGGGCTGTGTAAATTGGCACAATATTTTTGCAAATAATTTCGGCCATACTTAGTAAAATGGTACATGTTTACATTCTTTGCCTGATGTTATATGTGTAAGGACCCTTTTTCAAATGTACACTTTTGCAAGTGTAGAAAATACATGTATAAAAATTATTGCACATTATTTATTGTAGCCAAACATTAGAGATAATGTAAATGCTGATCAACAGAAAGAATTTAAATAAATATGAATAAGTGAAAAACTGGACAACCACTCAAAAATAAGTATATTTTCATGTGCTTATTTGAAAAGAAAATACCCATTATTAAGTAGAAAATAAATCTAAGACAAACATATGTTTACCCCCCTCCCCAAGTTTCAGACCTGCAATTTTTGTTTCCTGTCTGTCGTCTGACTTATATAGTCCTGTCCTGTGAAATGTTAAACTCGTAAATTTTTCAGGGAAGTCATATTTTCTTCTACTGGCCATTGACAAACATTCTGCATTCTCATTTCTGCCAGTTTCTCAACTCTCTTTGTCGTATTGCCATTCATCCTGACATGCAATTACAGAAGTCTTCAAATCTTTTTTTTTTTTTTTTTTTTTGCCTCCGACTGTGAACCATTCACCTACATCTGTCTATTCTTTCCTCAAAAGGAGTTTTCAAAATCTGTCTTCTACATTACAACACGGTGGCTTCCTCGGGTGCTCTCATTCTTCCTCACACCTCGGGCTTTTCCAGACTCTTCTTGCTCTCACTTTCCTTTGCATACTGATACTAAATTAATGCTACCAAAGCATTTATAGTACTTGTAAAGCTGTCACCCACTGATAGATCTGAGCATTCTTCCTTTACATATTATCTCATCTCATCACCTCATAAGCCTCTTATTAACCACCCTTCATACCCTAAGCTCTTTTTGCAAGTTTCTCCCCTTATAAATATCAAAATCTACCAGCCAGATTACTCAACACTTGCCGAGTATGCCTTCTCTTCTCCCACCTCTTGGACTTTTCTAATCATATTTAATCCTCCTGGAACTTCCTTCCTCCTCAATCAACTATTTGAGACTTAAATCAAATTCTACCTACTCGTTGATGCCTTTACTCATCACGCCAGGTGGAAGCGACTCAGATCTATAAAGCAAGGTGCTATGGAAATGCATTGCTGGTACCGTTCAGTAATTCAGTAGTCTGCTTGAGAATAATTCAGTTCTTGCCAGCGCACACCCTTTTATCGCAGCCATAATGTCCACTGTGCACTCTCAGTCCTATCCTTTCTGCCCACTTCTCCTTGTGCGAGGTTTGCCTTCCAAGTTTTAAGACCGGATGTTTTGGAATGCTGTAGAGGGCTTCCTACCTTGCTGTAGTATCTGTCTCCTACAACCTGGAATTAAGGAAGTAAATATTTTTGTAGAGTAGTACTCCACTTTCAGTAACAATTTCTTTCTTACTCTGCATGGACTAACTGCTGTATCATAAATCATCACATAGCAATGACTTAAATATTGCTTAATTAATTTACAGTCTAGTATGAGTGAGTCTGCCTGTATGTTTATTCAGGAACAAGTAATTGATTCAAAGTCACACAGTGTATAGTGGCATCAAAATTTGAGCCCAGACAGCTGGTCTCCCGAGTCTAAACAACTTTCTTTTAAAATTTTGTGTCTTTCAATATATATTCCTTATAGCTTGCAATTTATGGTGCCTTCTTCCATACTTTACAGCATTATATATGTAAACCTTTCGATCATACAAATATTTATGAATTCACAACACTTAAGAGCATGTGCTGAGATATTTTGCAGCATTGAAAAGTTTTAAAAATATAACTGCTCTGACCAATTTTTGATTTTTAAACAGCATCCTAATTTGTAACTATGTTTTCTAAGCATATTATACTTTTTTGTTGGTGGTGGTGCCAGGGATTGAACTCAGGGCCCTGTGCTTGCTAGGTGGGCACTCTAACCTGTACTTTTTTTTTCCTGTAAAGCTAAGTTAAATGTCTTACATTGATCTCCTGTGTCTTCTCAGTTTTCATTTCTCAATTCCCTTTTCTACAAAGAGAGGCTAATGGGTGACTTTACATTTTGTTAGGTATATTTTTGGGGATAAACAAATACAGGTTTGATCATTAGAGCTCTTTATTTTCTATGAGGAGGCAGAGTACCTCCAGGCTTCTGAAAAACAGCTTTCATTTTTATAGAGGAAAAACTTTCAGGATGTGCAACGAGTAAATGCTCTTTCAAGTCCTGCTCCTGCCTACCATTACTTAAGTGCAAATGGACTGCATTTGGAAAGGGCAAGTGGAAGAACAGCTTCCCCCGCAAGGGGATTTCAAGGTGCTCTGAAAAGCAGACTGATACAATTGTTAGAGGAGTTCGTCACTGCAGGCTGTCACGTCTCACAGTGGGAGTCACAGGCTGGTCTGCTTGGTAAACTACTTCTGATCTGTCACTGAAGCTGTGCTTCCTTTGAAAATACATCTTATTTTTCCATACTCCACGTGCTTCTCAGCTTCAGAAGCACCTCGTGGACTTAGACCGATAGTGCCTTACAGAAATGTTGCCTTCAGGTTCTTAGTAATCACCCCAATTCTGATATGGTGAATGTACCCATTCCCTCAGAAACTGAGTTAAATTCACTTGGCTGATTTGCTCCTTGAAGGTGGTAGAGAACGTTTAGCCAGGACTTTGAAAATGAAGCTCTGATCACAATGTGTAATGACCTCGGGCAAATGACACGTATCTGTTTTCAAAATCCACATGTATTTGCTCTAGATCATAGCTTGACACACCGCTTATTCACTCGGCCACACAGCAAGCTTTCTCCCAAGGTAATAATGCTGATGGAAGACCCACAGGTGCCACATAACCAGCCAGTTGTTCAGATACAGGGAACGTTCTGCGGTTTACTGGAAATATCACTGGGTTCCTCAAGGTACAAAATTTGTATTTATTGCACAAATAACAGATTGGCTGAAGTGCTCAGACCAACCGAGTTGTTCCTGTTGAAAAGGATAGTGAGTTCGTTCTTGTGGAGACACGAGGAGCCTCTTCCAGCATTGTTTAGGGAAATGGTAGCTACACTGCATTGAATACCTGCTTCCACAGGAGCCCTCCGAGTTCCGACTCACACACCAACAG
>PVJO010025650.1:0-22344 GCA_004026905.1 Hystrix cristata
ATAGATAAACATTTTAACTTTTTGTGCCTGTAGAATAATTCTAAAAATCAAAAATTAACAACCAGTTTTGTAGTACTATGATTATAGACATGAAATATAATTACTGAAGAATTAAGCAATAAGACTTTGAAAAATTCTCTATTTGCCTGACCATTAGCAAAGAGTTTGATTGAGATGATGGTTCTAGATGGAAAATCACATTCTCTCGATACTGCAAAGGCACTGATTCTCCACCAAGTTACTTTCTGGGATCCAAATTCCTGACAAAAAGGCTAAAACCAGGTTAGTTCTCATATTTATTTGGTATTCTACATTTATTCCTAGAAAGCATTGAGAATCTTCTCTTTATAGTTCATTTTCTAAATGTTACCATGTTGTATATGGGTCTTTTGTATTATTTTTTACTCAGTTCTCCATGAGTCTTTCTGATCTGAAAATGCTGTATTTTCTTTGATATTTTTCCCCTTATCATCTCTATTCTTTCAGTAATTCTCGCTAGATGGATATTGGACTTCCTGAATTGATTCTATGTGTTTTCAACTTTTCCCTTATGTTTTTCATCTTTTCTCACATTCTGAAACACAATGAGTGGCTGAAACACATGGTATGGTGAATGTTTAATTTTTTTAAAAAAAAACTTATTACGATAGAAGAATGTTACCAAAAATGATGGAGTAATAGTGTTCAAAGTGAAGAGAAGGGAAAAAAAGTGACAGGAAGCATTATGAGTATTTGACAGGGATTAATGGCATCATGTCTTTTACTATAACAAACTTTTTGTGTAAACATTCACTGTCTGCTTTGATCACTCTTCACTGATCAACTGTTTATGGCAATTTCTGTCAAATAACCTTGATCTGGAGACTTCCCAGCCTCAGAACTGTGAGAAATAAGTTTCTGATGTTTAAAATTCACCCTGTTTAAGGTATTTTTGTGGTAGCAGTCCATATACTCTAAAACACCCTCCCCTCAGGTGTAACAGCCTAAGATCTGTACCCATTTTCAGGGGAAAGCAGAGGTCCCACTTGGGTTTCTCCTTTCACTGTGTGCTCTGATTCCCTTCCCCAGTCCTCTTCTCTGGGCATGGGGTGAAGGGAGGCACAGCGGCGCAGTGAGGGAATAGCTGCGCCATGTTCTCTATTTGCACCTCTCTCTCCCCTCATAGGGAAGAAGCATCTTCAGCATGGAGAACATGGACATCCCTCGGGCCTCTGGCAAAATGCCCTTACAATTGACGCCATATCTTTAATGCAGACTATTGTTCCAAACATTGTGTGTTCCATCTAAGAAGATCATATAAAAATAAGAAAGCTCTGATTTTGAGCTATCAACGTGTTGCTCACAGCCTAAGTTCCTGCCAGATGACCAATTATGCTGCACAAACAAACCCAGAACTAGAGTGGAGTGTTCCTGGTACCTCGAGTGGCTTCTCAAGGTTCTCAGTCCCTTTCATGAGTGGACCCAGGTCATATCCAGCACGCTCCTGACCTCCTGGGATACTAGAGCTCTTTATTGTTTCACCCTCAAGGGATTCCAAAATGCTCATAGCCTCTGTAAATCCTCTGACTTTCAAAAATATCCCCAACACATTTAGAGTTCACGAAGAGTTTTCACATGCCATTGTTTGATTTTCACAAGTACTTTGTGAGGCACAGGGGCCCAGTCATCTATTCAGCAAGCACCAGAGGACGGCTGGACACCATGACGGGCGCAGAGGAGATAAGCACAGGCGGCCCCTCACCCCTTGAGGAGCTCACAGACCACTAGGGAACAGACAGGGCAGAGGCCACCAGCACTCTGTGAGGCAGGCGCCATGGAAGGAAGACTGTAAGGCGAGAGCACAGACAAAGGCCATTATCCATAGGATGCTCCCTTCAGCAGCAGCCCCCTCTGCATGTTGCTGTCAGGAGACTGAAGAGTACTTCAAATACCCACCACAGAAATACTTTCGAGTAGGATAAGGCAAATAGAGCATGTTCACCCTCTCATTTTACCCTTACAGCTGCCTTTGCAGGGCCTCTCACTACCTGCCTCCTTCTCTAGATACCTCAAAGGAGGGCCTTTGCCTACCTCCCTGCTCCATCAAAGTCTGCCTGTGTTAGTCCCATCCTATCTCCACTCTAGAGCCTAAGTTGTCTGCTAGGCCACATCAGAAAGCAATTTCTGCTAGATGAGTAATAGAAAGTTAATGAGAAATCCATCCCATGGTATCCTGTCCTTTCAACCAGAGTTCCTGGAGATATATAAGTAGCATTATTAAAGGTAAGAGCTTCAAGTAGTTTGACAGACTACTGAGAAAATATATAATATGAGCAGGAAAAGAACCAAGAGAAAAAACCGGGGGTCAGATCACCAGGGGCAGAGTTCATATCATTACAGGAAGGTGTCTGGATTTGAGGTCATTCAACAGGATGAGGCAAGAGCCTGCTGGACCACAAGCCCTTCCTTGGCATGGTGGTTGACATGCAATTTCAACACCTGGCAGAATAATAAATGAGTACTTGACCTTACACACGAAAGTAGTCACACATACACACACAAGCACCACTGTGTCCCTTCCCTCCTGGTCTGTAATATAATAGGATCAGAGACAGGGTGGTTTTCAAATCTTTCTTCTCAAGTGCTATGAGTGATCTCATGGGCAGAACCAGTATCGGCCAGACTAGAGACCCACTCAGAAACACTGTTTTACTAAGCACTGAGTTGGAAGAAATCCTTTGGGTGAGGGAGGATTCTTCCTCCACAGCCAAACATAATTTGCTATATCCAAATTAATTAAAATGGAGTTGGGGGGGGACAAGAAAAACGAAAGGTCATTTAAAGGAAGCACAAACTTGGAAAGATAAAGGAACACTTATAAAATAGCCTGTCTTGCTGTCTGGTTTCAGCTTTGCCAGACATAAGCCACAGTGACACCAGGGTCATTGAAAGAAGCCCCAGAGATGGAGTTTAGGGAGGAGTAGTGGTGTCCGGCACATGAGGCCCAGCGAACTTAGGCCTCAGGGTCTTAGGACTCTGCAGCAGGCCCCGGGGATGCTTTCTGGGCAGCAACCAGACTGCTCTGTGCTTCTGCTATATCTCACGGGGTCACTGAGGGGCCACAGGTGGTGGCCTGAGACCAGCCTGTCTCCCAGCTGCAAACAGGAAATGCCAAAGCGCTGCAAATCGAGGCTAATGGAGTTCATAATATCACATGCTGTCTGGCTGGAATGGAACTGTAAGGTTGTCCAGTCTCACTCTTACTAGTTGGTGTCTAAATCTCCTCGACAGCATTCTCGCCAAGTGGGCATGAAGCCAGAGCTTGAAAAGCCCTTATGACTGGAAACTCTTATCCTCCAAGGAAGCCCACTTTTGCCTTTGGACAGTTCTGACTAGGGGAGAAAGACCTGATATCACAGCTCAATCGAAAAATACAAATAACCCAGTATGATGACTTTGACTCTTTATAGATCACTCTTAAACGATTAACTCCTTCCCAAAATTGCTCCTGATTAAACCCTCTCAAATATGCAGGTGGTGTCCTGGATTTCTTCTCCAACTCTAGTTTGCCATGTGGAAAGAGTCACTTTCAGAGTAAAACCCCAGTCTGTTTTTGTATTTTATGAAAACCAGGGGCGTTTCTTGGTACTAGCACCGCCAGCTCACTCCATTACACTCCTCCCTGGAGGTGCTGACCTCCGAGCTTACCTGTGTTAGCAGAAACAGGTCCCCTCTTTGGGGGAACAAGAATAACTTTCCAGACTTCTTTGTCCTTTTCTCTGCATTGTGCTCCATTTCCCCAGCATCCCTGTAGTTTCCTGTTTTCCTTTCAGCTCCCTCCTGATTCCTAGGGTTTTACTTTTCTTTTCTCTTTTTTTCCTTCACCAAGTTGTTGTTTTCCAGGTGTCTTGATTCTAGGTCCCACAGAGGCTGTATTTTGCTGTCAGAATGCATACGGCTTCCAAGTACATGTATGGCTATTTTATAAAAGAGGACACCACAACCCAATGGAGCTACTGAGAGAAATGATCAAGAAATGCAAAGTCAACTCCTATGCAGCCCAGCAAAGAGGGAGTGATCTGAAAGTGCTCTTCCATACATTAATTTGAGGAACTCACTGCTCACTGTGGAGACTTCCATCTAAGGAAACCACTCCAAGATTACAAGTATATATGATGAATCCCTCACATTAGATAAAGCATAAAAAGAATGAGACAGCTATACTGGGAGGAAATGTGACTATTTTTTGCAACTTGACAACTCCAGCAGACGTAGCGCACATTACCTGGCAAAAGATTCAAAACTCTTTGCCACGAAATATTGACACTTACAGCAGTAAATATGGAGAAAAGATCCTTCCACCATACATAGACAGGCTGCACTGCAAAATCATCAAACCCAATTCCTCGTTCATAACTATCCATGAAGTGACACGTGAAGATGAAGCTTGCTATAAATGTCTATTTAATGTGTTTCCACATGGCAGCCATGGAGAACAAATCTGCCTTAATATTATAAGTATATGAATGTTTTCTGTAGTATCAAATTACTGGGACAAAACTCACAGAGTTGTGATATCTTAAGGTTGATGTTCAGAGAAAGAATGCTAAATGGTGACAGAATAGTAGAAATTATCCAGGCCAAGTCTTCTATTATACAGAAGGAAAAAAAGGAAGCTAGTGGTATTCGTGTGACTTGCCCATTTTTATACAGTGCAGCGACCTCTCCTCTCTCATTTAATTTCACACTGCATCCGATTGACTTTGCTTGAGTGGGAAAAATTCAGGAAGAGAATTAGGATTCTCACTGGAGAGGTGAGAAAACTGAAGAAAGAAAGAGACAGTAGAAAGGGAGAAAGAGGAAAGGCAAAGATTCTTAGAGAATAAGGATTTCTCATTCTTCAGAAAAAAACCAAAACATTATAGTGCTGGTGTAATTGCCATAAAGTTCCCTTAAAAAAAAAAAGAAAGAAAATACAACCCTAACCACTATACCTAATAAATAAATTGAATTTGTTCTTAACAGCCTTTCCACAAAGAAAACTTCAAGAAGTTTGCCATGTGGAAAGAGGCACTTCACTGGGAATTCCAACACTCATTTAATAAGAATAAAATAACACCAGTTCTACACACACTCTTCCAGAAAACTGAAGAGGAGGGAGATCTTTCCAATTCAATCTATGAGGCCAGCAGCATTCTGATACAAAAACTAAGCAAAACTTTCAGGAAAAATACTGACCCCCTGACATCATGGCCACTTTAGTGTGTGTAAATATATTCTGTGGTATTTGCAGAACAACAAAATCTCCTCATAATGCATTTCTGAGAACATGCACCCATTATTATGTGGCAGATGATTGGGTGTCCTTTTTTTTTTTTTTTCACCAGACACTGTTTTGAAGTGATTTGTTTCCAAGCTTCCCAATGAGGTTTGATTTTGATAGTTACACAACCATGAGCCCATTTATACCTGTTATTTTTAGTATTCTTGTTTTAGATCCCCAAAGGGATTTAGTACAGCCATTTTCCAATGGCAAAGCCACAGCAATTGCTTTTGCTTTTCCTTTAAGTAACAATGATGCTGTCTTTTCTGGCCAAAGAGAAAATCAGTAACTAATGACAACTGAGCTTCCAGAAAGGAGTGAGAAGGAGGCATCTCTTCCTGTCTCAAGACAGTGACACAGAGATTTAGGCATTGAAACAAAACCCGTCCTTCAGGTAGAATATCTCCAAATCTCCTCATTTGGAAATTCTTTCTTATATCTTATCTACATTACTCAGATCTTCCACCATTTCTCAGATCAGTCTCCTGTTATTAGTCTCTTTCAAATACATACAAGCTGTCATTAAGGTGCTATTTGACCTGTTTTCCATTTTCTCACTATGTATCTTAGTTTCAGCTCTACCCAGATGGTGATCCAGTTTGTGCTTCCATCTCCCACTGTCCTCCACCCTGCTCAATTACCACATTAAAGTAGTTGCAGATAAATCTTCTCTTTCCACTTTCAAAATGTTTCTTCTCTTCCCTTCTTTCCCTTCTCTTCGCCCTCATCAACTCTTACCTGTATTTTATAACCAACATTTCTGCTCTCCTCTATCTCCCTGTATCCCACATTTAACTGCTGACGAACACTCCTTCCTTCACCCACGCATTTTCTGAGGGCTAGGGATGGCCATTTCATTCCCTGGCTTGAAGCCCTTCCTTGTTGTATATGAATAAAGTCAACTCCAGAGTCTTGCAATCATTCCACGTCTTCCATTAGCTGGTTTCGTTGCTCTCTCACTAAACCACTTCTGTGTTTCCTGCAGTCCAATCAAGCTCACTAAATGTCAGACTTAATGCCATAAACCTGCACACGCTGTCCTGCTTCTGACTATCCTCTGCCCAAACTTTTTTCTAACAGTCTTCCCTTTCTCAGCTTGTCAAAATCCTATTCTTTTTCTTCCAAGGCCTAGCTTGATGGAACGTCCCTTGTGATTCTCCCTGGTCAGAAAGGATTACTCTGGGTTGCCTGGTACATGGTATACGTTTCTTTTATAATTCATGGAACTTTTCAAGGTCCACTGTGTAGTCCTTGGGCCCGTCCTCCTCACTCGAAAGCAAGCTGCTTGTGAACAAAGCCAGGTCCAACACCTTAGTAAGCCCCAGGTCTCTAACTCAATGCAGAGCACGCCTTGTGTCTTAATCTGTGAATACTGGTCGGAAGAATTTGGAAAAATATGTGCCTGCAGCTAAGCTGTGGGCCCACAACACTTTCCTCTGGCCACGTGACTACTGTTTCAGATGATCTCTGACACTGAATGACTCGGCAAAAACTTGCAGGCCAAATGACAGGAAATTAGATCTTCAAGAGCAGACTCTATTGACACTGATGAAAAACATAGGTGCCTGGAGCACCAGGGCTGGAGCTGAGAGGTTTTGTAAGCACAAACCAAGGATCTACAGTCTGTCACAGTGCCCAGGAGGCCCCTGGCATCTGTGCCCAGCAAGGGCATCTGCAAGTCCTGCAGAGACTGGTGCATGTACACAGGGCGGTGCCTCCCTTATCCAAGAATTCCATTTGCCAGGATTTTTCCAGATAATCAAAACTTGCCCTTCTAGGCACCTAAATTTTTAAAAGTAAAATCTTATTTTTGTATAACAGTTTCCAAAAGGAATGACACAATTGCACAATTCTCTACCTCCAGCTGCAGAGTGTGCTATCTGAGCTCTTCTTGATGGAGCTGGGCTGACGGCATGTATTTTACTTGCTTCTTTCCTGCAGGGTTGCCCACCCCATACTGAAGAGGCAAGCAGCCGTTATATTTCAAATGCTAATAATTACAACACTCACAATAACTAACTCTTAGGAGCACTTTCTATATGGCCAGTACACCCACAAGCACTCGATGTATATTATTTATTTCTGCTTCACAATAACCCCAAGAGGTAGGTATTTATATTTCCCAGTTTCCACATGAGAAAACTGAGGATCAGGGAGATTAAGTAACCTGCTCAAGGTTGCACAGCAAGTTAAATAATGGAGATTAAGCCCTAACCCAGGTTCTTGGGCTCCAGAGCCCACATCATAAGCCCTACACTCTGCTACCTCCCTGGGTACAAGCTCATATGAGCTGCAATGACAGCTGGTCCTGGGCCTTTCCTAGTTTTGGCACTGTGAGACCCCTCAGTCCAGACAGACAGGGACAGTTGGTCTTCCTAGCCTGACTGCTAGAGGGCGCTCGGCCAGAACCCTTGACTTTTACAGCCCCGTGGTCCTCTCCCGTTGTCTGTCCCTGGATGCTGAGCTGCAGAAGGAGCCCCCTAGCCAAGCAGTTCACACCACTAAGCCCAGACCTCACTTTACAGGGCCCAGAGGGACAGCAGGGCTCCCTAGATACTTAATAACACAGCTTCCCTTTAAGGCATTTGGTTCAACTTTAGCGGGAGCCAGAAACTTCCATCAATAATAAAGCTCTTTATATTCAAAACAAGAGAATGGCTATATGGACCTATTATGGACAATTTTCTAAGCTAGATATATATTGTGAGGCAATGTGAAAGAGAGCTTATCTTTCCAATCACAAAAACTAAAAGAAACACTCATTCCCAGGGACCGTGGCACCGTACATTATTCAGCTTTACACGTCAGCTGACCAACACGAGACTCTAGTCTTGAGCATCCAGATCTTTGGCTACAGTTGGACCCCGATACTCGCATGAAGGTATCGCAGAAAGAAATGCTTTCCAGAGAGAACAGGAGTGAAGTTTGCAGCAAAGAACAGCTTACTCCCACAGGATCTGTCGTAAGCAGAAACCTGAGTTAACTGCCATCACGTGTTTCTTCCGGTGGGGTTTTAGTGCTGCTTCATCTCGGGAAGTGTCCAGTCTCCCTACAGCTTCTTCCTTAACTTGCCTGGACTTCCGACCCGAGAAAAGTTTTTGGGCTTTGTGATCTGCCTTTTGCTCTAAGACCTTTTCTGGCAGCGAGTGGCTTGGGGAGACTGAGGTTAATGGCAGTTGGCTTCCCTCAAGGGTGGAGCTGTTGTATTTGGAGGATGCTGCTTCCACATGACTTTATTGGTTCCTTGGAGAGTTCGAGGTTGACTCCCAAGGAAAAACAAACCAAGAAACTTTCCGCCCTGCTTCTTGCATCTGCACAAGCTGGGACATTCTCTTGGCAGGAAGACTCAACATTTTAGGGAAAGGGAAAGAGTAGAGGAAAGCTGATGGGTGTAATGGCAAGGTCAGGGCAGCTCTCTCTTCTGGACGCCCTCAGTTTATCTTGGGCCCCTGTGCAGCGGCCTAGAGGGCTGGAGAGTCACTCCCTCGGGGATGCCCTTGAGCCCGCATACCGCACCGCCTGCCCCCAGGGACTCCCGGTCCCAAGTGAGGCAGCGAGTGTTCGGTAGGGCAGCTGAAATACTCTTGAGTGAGTTAACTTGCTTTTCCTAACTAAACAAACAAAAAACATTCCACGGAAAATTATAAAGGCATTTTTAAAGGACATTGGGGCTCATATTTCTGTTCATTTATTTTTCATTTGCTTCTCAAACTATTTAGAAAATTGCTTCAGACAATGAAAAGGTCAGGATATTTTCCTCCACAAAACCAAGCCAGGTCTGTTTTCTTTCACAAGAAGTGCACAGCATCTTCTTGGGGAAGATGGTGGGAAAGTGGTGGGCTTGTTGCCCAGGTGCCTCCAGGCTACTTTGGCTTTCTCTCATAGGATGCTCGCCTTGGGAAACCAGCCACCATTTTATGAGGGAGCCCAGGACCTACAGAGAAGCCACCCCAGTTAGAAATGAAAGCTTCCCACCAGCAGGCAACGTTCAACTGCGGGTCCTTCTGCCCCCCTCAGCCATCATATAGCCACAGCTCAAGCCAACATGTAATTGCAACCTCACGAGAGACTTTTAAACCAGGACTGCTCTCAAATTCCCGACTCAGAGGGGAGATAATAAATGATTACTGTTTTAAACCACTCAATTTTGGACTAACTTATTAGAATGCCCTGGGTAAAAAATACACAAAGCATGCTGTCCTTGGATTTGTCCCTTCGTGATAAAAGCATGGCTGCTACAGCTCTTAATGTCACATCAATTCAGGGAAACATAAAAATTTTCAAAATTCATTTAATCTTATACTAGGCTTTAAATTCCTACAATCTTCTAAATCCAAATCTGGACATGGGATTACATTAATAAGAGTATAGGACAGGCTAGTTTTTTACACTACTTTCAAGCAAGAGCAGGGAGCTATTCTAGAATATTTTCATCTATATATCTTTACCACTAGTAAGCTCATTAAGGAAACCCCATTTGTAGCATCTCTTAAAAGTTAATTTAAAACTGATTGTATTAGTGGAACTTATTTCTAACATTAAGTATACCGACTAGCAAAGCTTGTGCTGTGATCAGAAAGATCATGGAAGCTCTTTTTAGAGCTGTTTCTGGAGTAGTAGCTGCCTAAGTAGAACGCTGGCTCTCCATCCTAAGGTGTGAGTGCCGACTGAAGGCAAATGACTGTACTTGGGGTCTTACGCCACTTGGGACACACACATAAGATGGCAGTGCCAGTACTTTGATGAAGTGCTTTAAAATAAATTACAGACATTATAACACCTTTCTTATCTCAAGTTCATTCCTACCTCTCCTTCCAAAGCCCCCCAGCGAAGTCTCACTCTTAATTTTCACTCACCTCACCACTCAAACACAGGGGTGGGTTTCCTATCCCACACTCCCTGCAGAGTGAGCTGCAGAATCCCTGTCTGGGCTCTTAGGTCAGCTGTAATATGTGCCCGTTTCCAAAAGGAGCCCGCGATCTTTGTAGGCAGTTCCGTAAACCTACATTCAAAGAAAAATACACTGTATTTATTTAACTACCTCATAACTTGCTATCAGAGTTGGTAATTCTTGTTACGGTTGAGGATAGGATTTGGTCTCTTGGAGCCTACCAGATTAAGACCAAGACCATGTTATTCCTAAACGGCTGCCTTCTGGCTTTCACACCTCGGTGTCCAGCTGGGGATAGAAGGAAATGTCCTCTTCTCCCAGGGGTAGCCATTAACCAAGGGTGATCCGCCATATGGATACATGGGCATTTACTAAAGAAAACGGCGGCCAGTAAGGCTGAGCCAAGGACCATGGGGAGTGACTGAGGCAGGAGCCCATGTTCCAGCCTCACTGCCACCCGCTCGCCGGTCCTGGATGTGCACTTTAGCCTTCCCTGAGCCCTGCGCATCCTCATCTGTGAAATAGATGTCACAAAGATCCCGCCTAGCCGATAGGATGGTCCTGGCCTCTTGGCAGTGTTACTTCTGGACAAACTTGGCATCTCCGCCTTCTTTGTTTCTCCCATATCTCCCTCCTCCCTTTCTCTCTCCCCTTAATCCCTCCTTCCTCCCCCTTTCATTCTTTCTTTCCACAGACAGTTACTTCTATGACCTCAGAACAGTCCCTGCACTCTAGCACTTCACCAGCTAGTAAAGAACATATCGGTAACAATTAGAGCTACTATTATTTTAACGGAATAAACACTAGAGTGTAAATGGCCATCGTGAGCTTTGCTTTGTGCATGTACCACACTAAGTGCTTCTCATTTCATTTAATTCCAGCAGCACCCCTGTGTGGGAGGAAATGTTGGTACTCCAGGTTGAACTTCAAAGAAACCAAGGGATGCACCTCAAATCCCGTATCTCTTCACTCATACAGCCTCCTGGGCAAAGGCACCTTTGAGGAATGGGAGGGACTTCACTTGATGGCGAACAATTGATTGCATAATCAGACTAACTCAGAACTTCAAAAGTGATAAAAAGAAAGACAAGCATGTCACTGCCATGTAATATGACAATAAAGGAAATTACCCAGGATTTCACAGGGCTACGTGTTAACACAGAGGATGGATCACTTTCAGTTTTTGCCACTCACACACAAAAATGCCCACTTCATGGTTTCAAGTCTTGCTTCATTTCCTCCCTTATGCTAAGTGATGCCATCTATGTTTATTGACAGAGTACAAGAGTTCTGTTACCCTCCGTCCTGCTTCCCCAATTTTCTGGTTTACATATTTGTAAATCACGTGGTTATTTTGCAGGCCACATGCTTAAATGTACTTCATTTAAGAAATGTTCTAGAAGAGATTGAGGAAAACCTCTTCACTTTCTAGGAACAGAGGCAGCTACCTAGAGGTCTTACGTGATTGGTCCCTCACTTAAAGTCTGACTGCATATTCTTGTTTGCAGTTTTAGAGTCAGGCAATGCAGAAATGTGAAGTTTTGATGCTTTTCTGCTCATGCCTTCCTCTTCCCCCTCCCTCCACCCAGTACTGGGGATTGAACTTTGCACTGAGCTACATCCTCAGGCTTTTTATTTGGGGACAGGAACTTGCTACATCACTAAGTCGCCCGGACAAAGCTCAAATTTGTGATCCTCTTGCCTTCGCTTTCCAGAGTGCTGGAATCAGAGGTGTGTCCCACTGTACCCAGCTCTGCCCTCCTCTTTAAGAGAAAGAACTCCATTTTTCTTGGGGAATCATTTCTCCTCCAGTCTCAGTCCAAGGACTCCAGGTCTGGCCATTCCAGGTCACGGTCACGATCCATGCTGGGCTGCTGAGCAGCACTCTTGGAACTTTCACTGATCCTCTTGAGAAAGAATTGAATGTTTCTCATCTTGGGTGACCAAGCTGGTGGACACCTGGCATGGTGGCTCGGCTTAGAGGTGCCCATCTTGGCCTTGAGAAAAACCTACCTGAGAATGAAGGTTACACAGTGTCAAAATTTCTGCTCGGGCTGGTTAATCTGTCTAACACCCTTCGTGGCTTCTCCCTGTGAAAACGTAAGGTGACTAGTGTCACTGTAATGGGACACTGCCAGAAGAGTCCCTGATGGGGGACACAATGACTATTGATACGCCTTTATTCAAGAGGTCAATGCCGCCCCTTACCCAAGGTTCTCCACATCCAGACTGGGATCTCCAAACCCCTCTGACTACTTAAAGACTGCTTTTTTGCTTTAATGGTAGAGTTTTACTTCCAACTCCGCCTTTGCCCCTGGTCAAGACCTGTCAGCCTCCTAGCAGAGAGGTCCCTTCAAGTCCCAACAAGCATATCTATACCATCAGTCTGGAAGCCTCTCAGGGTTAGTAGCAACCCTTCCATCACCAGATGATATCATCTTATGGCTAGATAGCTTAGATATTCCACTTTCTCCTGAAGCCTCGGGTTCTTCACGTGGAACACGAGGAGCTAGGCTTCCACCTGGATATCTTTGTCCCTGATGCCACTGCTCACTGAGACCACTTGCCATCCATGCCAGCCCTAACACCCAGGAGAGTAAGGTGGGGAGCCTGAATGAGTCTACAACAGCATGCAACAAACTTGGTCATTATGTGTGATGGTCTAGCCATCTTCCATAGATGGTTAAACATGTGGTCTTCTGGGATGACACCTTGTTTGCTCTGGTTCATCTGTAGTCCATTGAAAATCATGATTACTGGTGACGCGCTATGATGTCTCTGGGCCACATTCTTTTTGGCCAGATTTTTTGAGATATTAACATACCTGGAAGGATCCGTCCCTAGTCTATTTAAAATCCTCTAGACTTCCTGGGCCGCTAGAAGTATCATAGCTACATTCCTGATCCTACACCACATTTTCTCCTAGGAACCTGCCAGCCAGAAAAACAAAGGCCATTCAGGTTTAGTAGCAATGTTTTATTTGTGGACAAATTGCAAAATAGCCACAATAGAATTAGAGTTTCAACCGGGTCTCAGCTAAGTTTTGTATGGCCCAAGGTTACTTCTAAATCAAGTCTTCAGACTAAGACTGTATTTTCTCATTGAAACAGCATCACAGACTGTAACAAGAGCCCCAGGTCAAGCCACAAGTGCCTATAGCAATTATAATGCCAAAAGCACTGTTTCAATAACTATATTTCAGTCACTATATAGATACTGCTTTTATAGGAAAGCCTCCGTTGCATTTCAAGCTCCAACTTGGGATTCTAAGAACACATTTCCAAGCTCCCACATTCATCTAGGCAGCATACGGGAATTACTTCTTCAGGTCAAGCAGTCATTCATTCCCACAAATATTTATGGAGTACCTAGTTTGCACCAGCCATTGTGGAAATAGTAGTGGACAAAATCACTTCCAAGTGTTCTGAACTGGGGACAGAAAGTAAGTTGCTGCCGTACTGGCCAGCATAATGGAGGAAGGTCATACAACTGTCCCTTCCAAAATGCTACTGTGCCCCAAAGGTGAATTTCCATTTCCACCCTAAAATGCAGATTCTCCAAAAGTTTTTCTAGCTTAACAATGTTTAGATCTAATCTTCACTATGTATTTTTCACATTTAGCTGTTGACTCACAAATTGACTAGAAGTAAATCAAGATAAGACATATTCCATCTTCCATGTGACAAAAGGATTCTGGGAGGCTCACTGAAGTTTCATTGAGCTTGAATGGCTTGAGGGCTTCAAATGCCTTGGAAACCTTGACAGGCTTGCAGGAACAGGACAGTAGTGATGTTCCTATGCTGCTGGAACCACCAGACTGGCAGATCTGCAGTGAATCCAGGTGATAAGGACAAAGCTGCCCTGTTCAGCCTCCCACCTGCTCTGAGGACATGCACCTGGACTCTGCTTAGCTTTCTGGTTCTTTCTTACTTCCTTAAACATCTGAGCATTCTGCTGCATGACTAACCGTGGAGTGGAGCTTGCATATTTACTTAGCCCTTTACTACCTCTCATTTATTCACCCAGAGCACCCAGAGTGTTCCAGAATTTGAAAGGAAATATGCTGGTTTTCAAGTGTTAATTGTTGCTGATAAAGGGGTTTCGTAGGTGTTATCCCCTTTAAATTCATGTTTAGTGGTTTTTGTGATTAGGGGTAGCGGAGAACAACTTTCCCTTACAGAGAGAAAACATGAAACTCCAAGAGTAATAAACCTCCTGAGGTTTAATACCTCCTCTTTTTCCCTCTTAGTGGGTTTGTTTATCTGGATTGAAACTTGCATTAAGGTTTTTTTTCACCTAAATGGTTCACAATAAAAACAAACCAATGACTTCACTATGATATCTTCAGATTGTGAGCTAACTTAAGACAGAAAGCATCTTTAGTTCTGTTGAAGAGTGAGTAGTGAAAGTTAGAAAAAAAAATACATACTTAAAAAAACTAACGGCTATGCAGATACTGCTCAAAAACTACCTTTTACTTCTGGGATGGCACATTTCTCTATTGACCCGATATCAAGAACAAGCAAAGTAATCTTCTAAAGAAACAAACAGACTACTGAGGGACAAATATATTTGTTGCATTTGGCAATAATAAATTACACACGACCTAGACATGTGTAAAGGACAAAAGGAATTCCTTCATTGTACCTTGAATCCCCATGGCAAATGACTTCCTAAAATCCACTGAAATGAATTCAGATACACAATATTTGTAAGCCTCATCCCTCTGTCTTCCCAGCCCACGGCACCTCCCATCGCTGTGGCCCCTGGTGTCAAACATCCAGAGGAGAGGTGGAGTGGCTGGGCCTCCTCTTCTTCTCTGCCCTCACATAGGGATAGAATGCAGAATTGGGGTCAGAGAGGGCAGAGATGAACAAGCATTCCCCTGCTCCCTCCAGAGCCTGACCACAGAGAAACAAGGCCTAGAATCTGCTAAGAGACAGCAGCTCAACCTCAAGTGTCCTTTATCTCAGGGAACCCTTGTGTCATCTTCAGAGGCCAAGTGTCACCTTTTCCAGATCGGAGGGCTTGCAGCTAGCCGGCCTGACTCTAGGCTCTGCTGCTTTCTACCTATGTCACTTGGGACAAGTAATTGAGCCTCACTCAGTTATCTCATTCATAAAATTTAGAATAATTACAAATTCTACCATGCAGACCTGAGGATGAAATGAGTTAGCATTTAGACAGCAAAATGAGCATCCTACTGTATATGAGAAGTAGTAAGCATGTCACAATGGTAGCTAGTTTTCTGGAGGATGTTACTTGGGTTTTACTTACATGAATTACAAAGCCTGTCTTTTCTTCCCCAGGTTGAAGAAATGCTTTTACTTTTAAGCCCAAGAGATAGCAGAGACTCGCAGTTTACTGGCATTGTCTGGCACACAGTATGCTGGTCCACGGGTAGATTTTAACTTCTGCATGCCGTGCTGTGCTAGACCCTGGAAACAAGATTAACTTGTTCTCCCTACTCAGAGTGAGTAACATCACTGCCCTAGTCTTTGAAAACCAAGGAAGGGAGGCATGGCAGGTTCCTTACAGAGCATCTCTACACATTTCTAGGGTATTTTCTGTAAGCCAACATTCCAACTGCAAGCAAATAAAATGTTGGGCAACGGTTTTCTTAAGTATCATCTACGTAAAGAACACTATGCTGTGGTTATAAAGCCATGATAGACTGAGTGAAAAAATTCAATAAAATCCTTGTTACTAGATGTGAGGGTGGAGGCAGTGTGAGATGGTAGACAGAGCACTAAGCTAGACATCAATAGAGATAGGTTCCTTGGTATACTCACTCCCCTTAATAGCTGTATGATCTCAGGCATGATGGTCAACATCTTGGGCCTGTGCTCAAATGTACAAGTCGAAAGGTGGCCTAAATCAATCCAAAGGTCCCTTTCAGTCTGTGGTTCCAATTAAGGAGGTGAAAAGGTGTGAGGTAAATAATAATGCAATTCTCACTACAGCTTAAATCCCAGGTGGCCTGGCTAGACCAAATGAATCATCGTGTGAAAGGCTTAAGTACACTCTTAGCTTTGTTTAAATGCTTTAAATGCTGAACTACCTACCTCGCTCAGTTGAAGGAAGGAACTAGTAACGAGGACACTGGTTGACTGAGGCGTGGATCTGAGCTGGTGGTGAGGGTTGAACACTCTGGAAGGCAAATCTATCAGGATCCTGAATAAGGAAATGGGCCACGGATTAGCTTGCTGTGCGAAGGCACCTGAAGAAGCCCGAGTTAGCCTGAGTCAGAGAGACTCACGAGGGGCCAAAGCAATCTCATAGAAACCCAGATCTTACTGTTTTCACCCGTGAGTGAGGCCCTGCCCACATATCATTTTGCAAGAAGAATCGATGTCAACATAAGCAGACCAGCCCTGTGGGAAACAAGGCCACCTGCTGTGGGCCTAAACTGGGGTGTGCCTCTCCCAGGCCCGCGCCCCACTGTTCCACCCTAAAAACAAACCAGCCCAAGCTGCTGGAGGCCTCATTTCTCCACAGCCAGCTGGGAGCAAGCATGCTACCCACCAGGTTTTCCAAGGAGGTTTCACCCACCAGTGTCTGTGGGAAGCCATCAAGCTGTCCCATTCACCCCTCTGAGTTGAATGCGGAGAGCCCCGCACTTTGGCCTGCTCTGTCCCTCCAGGTCATGGCATACCACTCCTGCTCCCTCCTCTGCTGGCAGAGGTCTTTGCATTTCCAAAACATGGAAAGACCCTGAAGTGAATCATAAATCACAAGTTGCAGGGCTCTCTTGGGATCCTTGTTGCAGGAAGCAGCCCAAAGCAGGATGTCTTCTCTTCCAGCACTGGCGTCAGGGGCCAGGAGAGTGGTTTCTCAGAAACAGGCCGGGTGACGACGGCTCTTGCAGACATTCCAAGCTTAAAAAGCTCCAAAGAGGCAGAGAGAGCCTGCCGTCACCTGGAACAAATGTCTTCACAGGAACAAATAATGACCATTCAACTAGCACACACCCTGAGAAAACACGCAGACGTGGAATCCAAACTTGCTGGGAGTTCTCACGCCTTTGCACCTTTTACCACCCCGTCCGCTCCACCTAGAACAGCTGCTGCACCTGGCAATTTGAGTTGTTCTTAGAGATTGACTGAGTGCCTGACCATCTCACACGGCATGGGCATGCCATGTCCCCACCACCTGAGCATGCCGGTGTCTGCATTCAGAGCAGCTTCAAGTACCCGACTCAGTGTGTGGCAAAGAAAGAGCTCCACAAAAGGTCCTAAATAAATGATTAGTACCAAATCAATCATTGTATCGGGTGTTGTAAACGTAACATCTTCCTTCCCATTTGTCCATGGGTGGCCAAAAAACATGAACTGGCCGTGGCATGAGGGAGCATTTTGGAGAATGTTCCAAGTTCACAGCCACTCGGAACACCTGGAAGGTGCCTTTCCTAAGCAATGGGTTTCCCAACTTGGAGAGGGCCAACAGATCCTTAAAAAAGAATATTTTGTTATTCCCATTTGATTGATTAAGCTACTGAGGCAGAAAAGCCTCATAACTAAGTGTCACCAGTGGTTAGAATTGCTGCAATGAGATCACGTGTCACTCAGTAACTTCACACTTATTTGGCAGGTAGCTACAGGGTGCCAGGCATTTTGCAGGACCCCAAAGAAGGTGAATAAAACAGACTTGGTTCCTGTGGTCATAAAATGAGTATGGGAGGAACTGACAAGAGATGAGTAAGTCTATAATGAGAGGCTGTAATTAACGCTCTAAATGAAAAGTAAGCAGCTCCAGGAGATTATCTAAGAGGCGCGGGCAAGGTTGGCCGAGGTTTCTAACAACTATTGTGTGTCGGGGCCCGTGCTGTGGAGACCTGGTTCCTTTTCTCAGGGCCTGCAGACTGAAACCCTCCCTCTGAAGAGGCCCTAGGGCTTTTGTGTACCCCTGCTTCCCTGTTTGGCAAAAGGGGAGGTGAAGACACCTTGCCTCCTTGCTTCCCATTTTAGTGTGGAAAGCACTTTTAATGTTGAAGCACTTGGGCTTTGCAAACTACCCCATGAAATTAGCATGGAATAATGACTTTTACAGAAATGAGCTAATATTTTCCCTGAATTCAGATTCATATTCAACAAACAACTCATTTCCTCAATGAGCTCAACTCTCATTTTTTAGATTATGATTTTTTTGATTCTTTGCAAGATGAAAGCTCTGCTAAAAAGGTAACGCACATGGACTGAGACGCTTGGCTTCCCCAGGAGCTCAGCACAGGAAGGCCGCCCGCCTCCCTTCCTGCACCTTCCCTGAGGTAGAAGGCAGAGCTTCCTTCTGAAGATCAGCAGAGAGACACTTGCATATGTTTACCTGTGTGCTTTTCTTCCACCCCAGTCCACCCCAGCAAGTACAGGAATTGGTGCAGGAATGAAGGGAACACCCGAGATCCCCCAGATGCACCCCTGCTTTGGATATAACTGACGCAGGTAAGGAGAAAGGAATTTCCCTACCCCCAGGCCCATGCAACAAATTAGTGGCGTAGAATGAGGCCCTGCTGGACAGACCCGTCCCAGAAGGATCAGTAGTGAGTCATCAGGTGCCCGAAGGGCTAGCCAGTAAAGGAGAGTTTTGTCTGTGCCCTGTTTCTCACCCAGGTCTGGCTTTTCTCCATCATAGCCTCCCTGAAGCCTGGGACTGCTCTGGGATCAGTACCAGCTTCTGCCCCCACTGGGGAGGATAAAGGAGGTGTAGTTAGTGTCTTTGTGGCACAAGGTGCAAGAAGCCAGAGGGCTTTCTGTAGACATGAAGCCACACAGGACAGGCCATGTGGACAGCAGGTATGTGCTGAGTTGGCGAAGGGGGGAGCATGTGGCCATGCGATTCACAGAACCCTTCCCTACTCACAGCCACATTCTGGCCCCATCACCTTCGAGGCAGGTAAAGGAGCCCGAAGTTCAGAGGCTTGGCAGAGTTACGCATCATCACACAGCTAGGTGGTGACAACTCCACTAGTTGAGCAAGTTTCTGTTACACTGCTGCCTCCTTGCGACCCAGGGCTCCTACTGTAGAGAAAGGAGAAAGTGATTACCTGCAAATGCCCCTTCCATAGCCGTATGACCTGCTTCCACCTCCTCCCCTCCGAATCCTGAGAAACTCCTTCACCCTTAGTGTGTTAATGACTCAGAAGCCACCTCTAGCATATCTGTGATTGGAATAACGGGTCAAGAGATCTGCAGAAGCATCGGAGGACCTTGTGGAGGTCCTTTGTCCTCCCCCACTAGACAAGAAACTTCCATCCCCACAGCAGGGCCGTATCTGCCTTCCTGTGTATCTGTGGTGCAAGGCCTAGCACCTAGTACATGGCAGGTCTTCCAAAACACAACTGATGATGGATGAATGAATAAGCTGCCCCCAAACCTCCCAGTAAAGAAATCTTTCATTCACTTATTCAAATAATATTCACTAAAAATCAAGCCTGCAGGAAAGAAGTAAGCACTAGAGATAATCCTGTGAAGTAGGCAGAGAGTCTAACAGTGGACTTGGCTGTTAAATACAGTGGCCAAATCACTACTTATGCTTACGGTTAGGTGTAGTATTAAGGCTAATAGCCACAACTGTAAGTTGTGGTCATTTAGGTATCCAGCTGTTCATCTATAATCTAATTTTGTAGTCTGGCCATTATACTAACCTAATTCTAATTTTTAAAATCCACTTTGGTATTTTTTTAAACACAACCTACATGTTATAATTTTTTTTTAATTCAAAAGTTATACTTAACATACACAAAGGAAAACCAAGGCATATAAATCAAAGCTCTAGAGAATAAGTTTTCAGATCCAACAAAGATAATTCTACCAATTTACCTAAAGATCAGTATTTTAAAGTTCAAAAAAACTTCACAAAGCTTCAAAAAGTAGTATCACAAGTATATAAAAAGCGCATAAAAACAATAAAAGGCAATCACAAAAATATAAATAGTAGTAATTTACTAAGTGATATGATCATGCATATTTTTACTATTTTCAGTTTTTAAATTTTTAATTTAGTGGATAATTATTAGTTTGTAATAAAGTGAACTTTTAAAAATTATATTCAAAGGTGTAATAGATGATCTCATTTTTCTTTGGAATTATTCATATTGCAAAGTCTACAGTATCTTAACTAGTGGATGTTCACTGTGCCTCTCTTTTCCCTCACTATATATTTCTTGAATCAAGGAATAGATAGTGAATGTTTTTGAGTCCCAAGAAAATAAGACCAACAGATAGAAATTCTAAAGTGTTGGACTCAAATTTCCCAAACGATGACCAAAGTCAAGACCTTTGGGCTTTCTCAAAAAAATGTTTACCAAAAGCTTGTTAATTCTGCAGACTTCTCAAGAAATCTCATTCATTATCAGCAAATATTTGGATCCCATCAAAGTATTTGTTTTTCATTTGTAACTGACCTTCTCCCAAGTCCTTCTGTGATCCCTTCAGTTGTTTTGACCAATAAGTTAGAAAAGATAAGCTACAATGTATTAAATTTTGTATCAAAACGATCATTTAGTTCAATATCCCTCCCAAACCAGGAATGTCTTCCACAGTAGTCTTCTGCTCAGTAGTCTTCTGGTGTCTGCTTATACCTCTTGTATGCTAGAATGTTCACTGCCTCCCATGGAAGCCTTGTTTGTTTCCAAAAGTTGCTTATCTTTAAATTATTTCCACCATAGATGAAAGTTTCATTGTTTACACGTGCACTCCTGATCCTCAGCATAGAACAAGCTCATGAAAAATATTAATCAATGTCCCATTCCCTGGACAGATGGAAGCCTGAAGTCATTCATTCATTTGGCATGTTTAGGAACACCCGATGTATGATATTATTTGGAGCACTGGAGGACATAGCAGTGACAAGAAAGACAAGGTTCATTACTCTAGCTGTAATGAACTGTCTACCTATATTTCCCTTTCCTACTTACCTGTTAGACACCATCAGTGGGCAGGTGGGGAGCGGCCAACATTAGGGCAGGAGGTATATTCGTGCATATTGCTAGAAATTACTGGGGAACCCCAGAGGAAGACTGGACTTCCTGTCAGGCTGAGCTGGTAGTATTCTAGGTCATACTGTTCAAACATTTAAGAAATGAAAACTTGTTTATGCCTACACTTGAGAAACAAGATATCCAATACAGATAGAGACAAAAAGGAGTGTACTACCAACGTCGACATATACACTTTTCTATGTATCCATCACATATATCTGTTTATTCCTATTCACACTCACATAAAGATGGGAAGATAATCATCTAATTTTTAAAATGATTATCTCTAGGTAGCGGGGTTATGGATTTTTTTGTTTGTCTATATTAGACACATTTTCTAAAATAAAATAGTACTTAAACGAGTAAAATAGTTTTATAAAAATAAAATGAGCTAAATCAAACAGGTCCTGCTCACTGCTCATGCTGCCTGCGCCTCCAGGCCTTGTTCCTGCTGGGGCCTCCCTCTCCCTCCCTGCTGTCTCCCTGTCCTCCTGGCCGAGTAAATAGAGCCTCAGCTCAAGCATCATCTCCACTGGAAAGCTTTCCTGATTCCCCCTGCCCCACGGGCTGACTCCCTTTCTTTAGGCACCTGCTGAACGGGGCACAGATATTTATGGTGGCGCCTACACCTTTGCATTGCTTGCTTGCCTGGTTGAAAGGGCCCATTAGCCCAGCTCTGGGGCACTTGGTGCTGGACCCAGCTTCCAGCATGACACATGACATACCACCGTCTTGGGAGGTGGTCAGAAGACAAGTGACAAATGCTTGAGCCTCACCTAGATCACTGCGGAAGCTGCCCGCTGGTTCCTCCTCTCCATCTTAGATCACACTGTTCCTCCTTGCACACCCCTGCTGGACTCCTACAGTCTGCTACTGAGGAAAATGCAAGAATTGGGGGTGTAGCTCAGCGTGTGGGGGCGTCTGCTCACCTCTCCGGCCTCATTCCCCTCTTTCGTGTACCCTCCCAGGAGCATTCATCCAGCCCTAGACAGGCCCCCCCTCCCTTGTCTCCACTGTTGTTTTAAACTGAAATACTCTTCCCATATCCACACAAGTAATTTCTTTTTTTTTTTTATTTTAAACCAAGAACATGTATTGGTACATTCTACATACAATGGTCACATTCATTACATTAATTCTGTACCTATACATGATGTATCTTGGTTCTCCCCCCTC
>PVJO010025651.1:0-22391 GCA_004026905.1 Hystrix cristata
ATAACCAAGAAATCTTTGTTAGGAAAGTAATTGTTATGGTATAAATCAAAAATGCCCCAAAGGGCCCCCCAAAGGCCCCTGTGTTCAGAGGCGAGGTTCCAGGAAGTGAAGGATCACGGGGCTGCTGTATTAATCAGTGAATTAATCCTCTGATGAATTCAGAGCTGAATGTGCCCTTAGGGACTGGGCTCTGGCTGGAACCGACAGGTCACTGGGGACGTGATGTGCACAGGTATATTTTTGTCCCCACTCTTCCTTCTCTCTCTCTGCTCCCTGGTTGGTATGAGTTGAGCAGGTTTCCTCTCCTAGGCCCTTCCACCATTCTGTTTCTGCCTTGGTGCCAACCAAACATGGAATGAACCCTTGCAAGCCATGAGAAATAAACCTCTCCTCTTTTAAACTGAGGCATTGGGTATTTTGTCCGTAAAAGAGAAAGCTGTGTAATATAGTAATATTTGAAATAGTGAGCAATGTGTATATCCAGGGAAGAGAGTTCGGGCAGAGAGCGAGCAAATGCGAAGCCTGTTCTAGGAGTGTACCTCGTATGCTTAAATAAAAGCAAGAGGACGTAGTAGTTGTAGGCAGTGCAATCGGAGAGACATGGCAGGTCTAATTGTACGGGACTTTTCTGTGTCACAGAATGAGCTCTATGCTGTTGCATTGAGATGGTCAACACTGAGATCAGCAGCAGAGTTTCATGATCTGATGTATGTTTCACGGGATCATTCTGATTTTTCTATTGTAAATAGTTAATAAAATAGCAAAAAGAGCAGGCAGACCCGTTGTAACACTGTTGCATTATTTTAGTTTAAAGGTGGGAGGGAATGGGCCAGGTGGTGGTGATGGGGTGGTGGTAAGCAGTATGCTCTTGATGTGCTTTGAGGATAGAGTTAAGGGGATTTGCAGATGGGTTAGACGTTGCTTAAAATTGGGAAAGAGGAATTGGGGCACTTTTGGCTTCAGCAACTGGGATGGCAGAAATGCACAGCAGGCCAAGCGACCACTTTGGGAGGAGCCAGAGCTAGGGGAATAACAAAGGTTCCTTTGGCAACCTGTTATGTTTGAGATACTTATTGGAGCTTCCTAGAGAATAGACGCTTGGAAATTGGAGTCTGGAGTTAAGAGGTAAGCCCGAGCTGCGATGATAAAATTATGAGGCTGTTCAGTTTACATTACAGTATTTGAACCCAAACAACTGATGAAATCTCTAAGACAGAGTGGGCAGTAGAAGAGAAGAGAGTAGAGGAGAACTATTTTTAAGTTCAGGATTGAGCCTTTGGCACTCTGACACAATAAGGTGAAAATTTTTAGTCTTTTTCAGCAAACGATAAGGGTGAGTTAGTAAGAGGAAAAAACTCAGAAGATCATGGTGCCTGAGGAATCAGTTCCAAAGAAAAGTTTGAGTCTTTTCTAATCTATCAGGGATTTTAAAGTAAACGGTTGTCCCTTGAGGCCATAATCTTAAGTGAAATAAATCAGATGCACAAGTTTGCGTACCACATTTTTTCTCCTGTGTGAGAAACTCAAAGTGTAAAGAAAGAGCAAAATAGAGGATAGATAATGGGAAGTAGGAAGAACTTGTTCAAATGGGAAGAGGAACAAGAGATGGGGAGGGAGGAAAGGAGGGAAGGAAAAAGAGATTTAAAGGAAAAAAGTTGAAGGAAAAAATGGAGATAGAGATTTTGCAAATGCAGAGAGGAAGAAGAGTTGAAGGGAGAGGGGGGGAAGGGACAAAACAAGAATTAAGATGTATTATATAAATGTAGAAATCCCCCTTGATGAAGGTGATCTTTAGCAACTGAAACTATGGACTAATAAAAAAAGAAAAAAAAAAGAAAAAGAAAACTAATAGCTGAATGATGTGGAATAAAGATCAAGCTGGAATTATTGTATGGAGAATGAAAGGAGAGGATCAGATGACAGTAAACAGGAATATAGACAGTGGTTTCCAGGAATTGTTCTGTAAGGGGAAAATGGGTAAGAATCAGAGCTCATGGCAGAAATGAAGACAATAGTGGGCCTTCTAGTGGGGGTGTGTGTGTAAGGTGGGAAATATATTGCTGATAGAAATAATACAATATTGGGTTATATGAGTGCATAGAATTTGAATGACATTGCTAACATGTTGTCCTTGGTTATTTCTCAAGGAATTGAGAGGTAGTTCACAAGAGGACATAGCTAGAACCCTGAAGACCTTACCTGTATTTACCAGGAGAAAAGGTAATATGTGTGGTTCAGATATGGATGTGTGCATATGTGGAACTTAGGAAAGTTTCCTTCTAAGTAAGGGAGGAGAAGTAAAGGAGTAAAAGTGAGGATTTGGAGGGGGTATTGCAGATTTGCCAAAAAAGGAAACTACTGAGATTCCTATCTATGAAACTGGGAGACGCTGCTGGGATAGAGAAATGAAGCAGTCCCCCTCATTCACGGGGTATATATTCCAAGACCCCTCAGTGGATGTCGGAAACTGAATAGTACCAAAACCAAACCCAAACCCAAGTAGCAATCTTTACTGTAGAGATTTATGTTACGTTATGTATTAATTTTTTTCTGTAAATGCATATTTATGACAGTTTAATTTATAAACTAATAAGAGATTCACAATAATACTAAAATGGAAAAATTATAATTATATAATTTAATAAAAATATGCAAATATGGTCTCTTGAACTACCTTATTGGACTGTACTTTCTATGGTAATGTATCTTTTTGCGTCCTGTTATATTAACCTCCTAATTTTGCTGTATCTTACTGTGTATGGTTCCTTTTCATAACATGAAACGATATGGTTGTATGCTCCTTGAACACAGCACTGTGAAACTATAACATCTGATCAGATAACTGAGACAGGTATCAGGTGACTCTCAGGCACGTAGCCTATGTGCTAAGGATGTCCCAGAAAAAGAATGATTCACCCCTCAGGCAGGACAGAGCTGCAGAGTGGGGTGGCACAGGATTTCATTCCACTACTCAGAAGGGTTTGCAACTTAAAGTTTATGAATCATTTATTTCTGGAACTTTCCATTTATTTTCAGATCACGGTTGACTTGTAGATAGGTAGAATCATAGGAAGTAAAACCACAGATAAGAAGGACTGCTGTATTATATTTACTATTTATGCTTAGTAAAGGCTCTTATAGATGAGCAAGAAATAGATGAGCATGCTATATCTATGTCTACCTATACCTGTATATTTATCTATCTATCTATACGAATGAACCCGTATCTACAATATGACAATATAAGTGCATGTAAGATGTGCAGTAGATAGCCAGTAAAAATAATTACATGAGATAATTAAACTCAATCTTAATCAAAGAAAGTAAAACGAACACACAGGTTGAAATCACTGCAGGCAGCTTTTTCGTATGGAATAATGTGTGGAAGATACTATTATTTTCAACAACACATTTATCTTTTCATTCGCCTTAAGGAATTTTTACCCCAAGGAAATAATTGATTATGCCTGAAAATTTTTAATTATATATTGCTATCGCTACTAAGTCTGAATGTTGGGAAAAAATGAAAATGTTGGAAAAAGAAAACTGGATCCATAAATTGCTGTGAAAGACAATTAAATTCTATTATATTCTATTTGGCCATTAAAATATCATTAATTGTAGATGAATTTAAGAACTATGCACCAATTCATAATGTTGATTATGGCAGGGTCCTCTTAGAAACAATCCAGTGTGTCTCTTCAACATAAGTCTGTGTGTTATGGAAATGGGATTTACATGATTTCTGCATTGGTTGTGGGGTCTACTCATTAGTTTTAATCTGAGTGAAACTTTTCTTGATGCTTTGTTTCTTTTTGTTCATTTTTGCTGGCTTGTGGCAGCGAGCAGAGATAAATCCTAAACTGATGATTAGAGTGTCATCTTTCTGGTCAGCTCAGTTCACTGAAAGTTTCTGCCAAGATCCGTGATGTGAACTGATCTTCATCTTAGAAAGATGATATTGAAGTACTGTAAGTGGCATGGTTAGGACAGTGATAAGCCGACACTGAGGACCACATGGAGTCATTTTAGTAATCTAGGAGAGGAGTAAGATGCAAGATGGAGGTGAGTCACAGACATGGAGAATCAGGAGCAGAGAGGAGCTTCCAGGTGAAGGGTAGGAAAGGAAGACCCCAGATATGCACACAGAAAAACCACACACAAGAGAGGAACTTTGGAGGTAGATATAGCACGAGTCTGAACTAATACATTCCCAAATGAAAAAGCCCATCTCTGCTTATACAGCAGCTTTACTATTACAATTTAAAATTATGGGATTATTTTTATCCCCAGTTACTATGTCCGGATTTAATTATATATCACTGTAATGATAGGCAAATAGCAGCTATTTTGAGAATGCTTTCCCTTTTCAGGCTCTGTGTCCCTCTCCCTGTGATGCTGGAGTTAAAAGGAGGAACGCAACGCAGACGAGGCCCAGGTGGTTGTGATCACGGCCTTTGGGGAGATATGATTACTTTACACCGCTGATTGCTACCTGAAGGAAGTACACTACAATTAAGACTGTCAGGTAGAGCACACAATTAAAGTTCATTGCAAATGCTGTCGACAAACTAGTATTAGCTGGGAAATGCACTCTGGCAAACAGATGTAACCTGGAAAATAGAAAGGCAATGTTTCCTTCTAGAACAAATCTACTTTATCAAATCTGACAACTCTCACTTGAGCTCTGGGTCCTAAGCTAGAAAGAACTTCTCATTTGATTTTAGCAATTGCACATAATGTGCTGGTTGCCAATGAGTTGACTCATTAACTTATTTTGCTCAGCAGAAGAGGTAGAGGTGAGAGAAAGCATATGCTTATCTCACCACCTTTTCCTCCCTGCCCTCCAGATTTGTTTGAGAGCTAGAAAAACTGCCCTCTACTCCATTTACTAAGCAGTGGGAGCCTGGTTCTAGAACTTGGGATTTTTGTTACAAAATCTAGGGGAAAGTCATCCCTTTGTTTTTAATGTTGGCTTTTAGTCAGTGTAGACACACTATCTAGCCATCCCAAGGTATGATCAATCTCTTTCAGTACCTACTTGCATTTATATGACAGTAATAAGAGCTCCTATAGACACACAGCAATTACACCATTTGATTTTCCTCCATTAGTAACTATAAATATCATTTCCTTTTAATAAAGTGGAGCATTCCCTCAGCTCGTACATATCATAGCCATTGCCGCTCTGCGTGGGGATTGAGGAGAGTGTGCAGTTCCTCCTCCCAAGCTCTGCTCTGTGTTATCCAGGGCTGATACCAGTTCTACTGGAGGCAGGCATCAGTTCTGAAGGGAGGCAGAGAAGCTGGGGAATGGCTTTAACACAGGAATTCCGATCCAGGCAAAAGGTTTGCTTTGTTTTGTAACATTGGTGCAAACTGTCCAGGGGAGAAATCTGCCTGTGAAAGAATCTTCAGACTACCACCAGAATCCTAGAGAAGCACCCAGTTTAGAAAGAGAAAGTAGCGAAGCACACAGTTCTGCTTGGGTGGAAGAGGCCTTCTATACTGTGCCATTCCATTCTGTGATCCCTCTGGGCGCATCCCTCCCTTGGGAAAGGTGATGCTCTGATTGCGTCTCAGTGATTCACCCCTGAGTCCAATCAGGACGGAATGACGCAATACACTTTTGACATGCGGTAAGCTCTTAAAGGTGGGCGCTATTCTCTCTTCTTCCTTCAGAATCTTGGCTATCAAGAGGGCACAAGCAACAGTCCCACATTATGTGGGTGACATTAGTTCAGTCCTGGAGAACTCTCTTTCGACCCACAAAAGCTGTCTTATTCATGGGACAGTCCTCTGAAGCCTGAGGTGTGTCCAGCCTCACTATGGACAGTCAGCAGCAATATAGTTTGTGAAATCCGGAAATGGTGTTGGCCTTTTCATACAATCTTCCCAGTGCATGTTTGTTATTTGATGTATCAGCTGTATGTAGCGAGGTATGAAAATTGCCATGAGTGTGGGTGAACAGCTTGATATATTTTCATATCAGCATACAGTCCTATAACCACTATCACTTCATTTTGATAACCTTTACTTCCATTTTTTCTTTTAGGAAAATCTGCAGGGACACGTCTTAATCTTCCTTTAGGATATGAAAACACAATGTCCCCATCTGCTCTCTTCTGAGGTACTCTGGGGTTCTTCTCGTGCTCTTTAACCAAGACGTTTCGGACTTTTGAGCTTCCATCACCTGACAAGGAAGCCTGGTTCTGGAAACACAGCAAACTGTCCTCAGTGCTACGCGTTTGTATGGCAGTAGTGAAGGCTTTGGAAAGCATTCAGACATGGAGAGATGCCCCACTGCAACTCCTTCACGGTTACACTGGGAAAAAATATAAAATGAAACTCACATTTCACTGGTTCTTAATCTGGACAAAGAACTGTGTTAGGTAATTTACAGAAGTACAGCCATTCATCTTCCATAACCAAATATAAGACATTTCGATCTCCGGTTCTCTTAGCCACATCTTTTAAACAAGCTTGCAGTGACTGTGTCCCTAAAAGAGTTGATCATTTAGGTGCTCTTCATCCCTAGTTCTCCCTCTATTTCTGTTCTTCTCATTCTTCTGAACATACATCTTGCTTTCTTGCCTTCCTCCCCTCATTCCTGTGCGCTCAGGTTTACTCTGATATCTTGGACTGATCCAATCTATCTGAGCTTGCCTCTAAAAAGATGAGTGACAAATCTTGGGTGGCTGGCCGCATCCCAGATGGTCCTTTTCAGCCATCTCCTCCTGACACAGCAAGCCTGGAGATCCCAGGATGACAGCTGTCTTGTGTGAGGCGGCATACGCTGCCTTACAGATTTGGCGGCCAGGATGGGCTGAGTCATTCCCACCCATTCAGATGCTCGCCTTCTCCGTTTGAATACAGGATTCTTGCTCTTTATCTCTTTCCTGACAGTTGTAGACATCCATCCTCATTCCAAGCCATCACATACATTACTTTCTTCTACAATGTTAATCATCATACTTCTTAAACTTCCTGTTTAAAGCAATTGAAACCATGAAATAAACTCTTATTCGAGCACAACCATTAATGTTTCTCAGGAGCTTCTCCTTTCGATTCTCATCCTCTCTGGGGCCAAGATGAGTTGGGCAATATTATTTTCATATTTTTGAATATCACAGGAAGAGACACACTTGGGCTGAGCAACTAGCATTAGGTCCTGTACGCTAATCCACAATTACATCTATATTTTGTATTTTGTCTTTGTTATCACTCACTATGGCATAAGCTTCAGGAGAAGCAGAAACACTGGTGTGTGCTTCACCGTTTTACTCCCAGCCAGCCCTTGTCCCACACCAAGCCCTGGGAGTCAATGGTAACTGCTGGCTTGAGCCGGGAGCTTGGGTCTGGAAAGGTGTTTTCTTTTCTTTTTTCTTTTCTTTTTCTTTCTTTTTTTTTTTTTTTTTTTGGTGCTGGGGATCGAACTCAGGGCCTTGAGCTTGCAAGGCAAGCACTCTAACCACTGAGCTAAATCTCTGACCCCACCTGCACATCTTTGAAGCCTCAATTGTGTTTCCCCTCACCTGTGTGCCCACACTTCACGACCTGCAAGTCATCTTTTAACATGCAGTTTTTCTTTAAGTTTTGCTATCTCTTTTCAAGTAAATGGAGTTATTGACTCTTTGCCCCTCTTGATCCTGAAGGCTTTTGGATATCACATCGCTTAAATAACAGATTTTACTCACCTAATCAGCATGAGCCAGGGAGGTTGATATTCTCTGGTCTGGCTACTACCCATGAGGCAGAGGCCCAGAGAGAAGTTCTTTCTCTTTGGCTCAGTACTCCTGGCTCCTGGGTTGGGGGCAGGTTTCTGAGCATCTTTCTACCTCTCCCTAGAGAGTCTGTGTGTGTGTTTGTGTGTGTGTGTGTGTGTGTGTGTGTGTGTGTGTGTGTGTGTGTGTGTGTCTGGTTCTTCTTCTGCTAAATCTCCGTCCTCGAGACAAGGTGGTTCTTAATTCTCCAGAATTGTCAGTCTCTCCTCACATTTAATCCACACATAAGCAATAATGGAAACAATGATCCCAAGAAATAACAATTCTTGTTTCTTTTACCGCCTTTCAGATTATACTGTGACTATGCAGATAAATAATCTTGAACTTTTTTTTTTTATAAAAAGGTCTTTCAGACCAGATCATTCTGTTTTCTTTCTTTCCCAGCCTCTCACTTGAGATTAATCAAGTTAATTGAAAGTGGATTAAATTAGTCCATAAATCTATAGATTTTTATTTTATTCCAGAATTTCCAATGTCTGCAATTATCAGATTCCTAAGAAATAGCTCAGCGCTTTGAGGTGCCTCGTTTTTTTGCATGATGTTCAGTTAATAGTGTTGCTAATGAACAGGCCAAGGATGGCTTTCAGCTCTAGGCTAAACATCAGGCTGCCCACCAGAGGAACTTTGCAGAGAATTGCATTCAGTTCTAGCCAAATGCTGATTTGCAATGTGCTGGTAAATTAAGAGTAGGTTGAACTGAATTTTCTGAAGAGGAGTCTTTGAAAGAGCAAAACAATCTGGGTGTCTTTTGTACATGGAGAGCACCCCTCACTCTTGTCCTAGACATAGGTGCCTGGCACCTTGGAAAGTGCTGCCCAGGATGGTTTGATCAGGAAATTCTTCTCGTGGGCTTTCCACCCCAGTAAACACCTGGCATGGAAAACAATGGAAGGCCAAAGATTTTAGTGACATGATTTCTATTTTTTAAAACACACTGGATATCAGAGTTTGAGATTTACTCCAGGTTTGGGGCTTCCAACTAGTCCATTCAGATGCCGAACACCTTCCCTCTGATCATCTAAGGGCTTTGGACTCAGCAGAAGTCAGTGTGAAACTTTGTCCTTCTGACTTCTAGATGTGTAAACATGTTTTTTTCTTTTCTTACTCACTTTGAGCCTTTTTTCCCCATCCATGAGACAGAGATAGTACAGTATCTACCTCATAGTCCTGGTCCAAGATTAATTGGCACAATGGAGATATGGCACTTAACACACAAAATACAGTAAAAGCTGCATAGACCAAAATACTGTAAATACAACAGTCATTTATTCATTGATACTACTAGTATTACCTCTTTACTTATCACCTTTTGAACTCAACAAATATTTATTGCCCTAGGCACCTCTTGAGATGCTGTGAATACAGACACAAATAACACACAGTCCTGGCCTTGGCATGTGCATTATCCTACAAGAAACACAGATCCGTAAATCCTGCAATTATAGTTCAATAAGTTAAGTGTCACAGTGGAAGGGGAGGTAGACACTTTAACTGTCATCTTCCTGTCAGTTTGTGCTTGCTACAAGGAGGAAGCTTTCCCTCCACTTAGCACCATGCCTGGGGCAGGAGGGCTCGCTTTCCCTGTGTCTGGTCAGCGCACCACGCAGGTGACCTGTAGCAGCAGGAGCTGGCGGTGGAGCCTCCACATATTCTGTTGGGCGCAGGGTCAGGTTCTCATCGCTCAGGTGAGAATTTTTTCTCTCTGCCCTGGTCTTCAACCGGCTGTGAAGAACTCCACTCTATTGGGAAACTTCTGTCAGTATTCTGGCGTCCGTCTGTCCCTGGGTCCAACAGAACCTGGAAACACAGAGTCTTACACATGTGTAACTAAGGATTTATCTCTGAAGTCACACTGAAGCTTAACCATAAATCCTTCCACCAACAGAGGCTCAGAGAACATAATTATTTGGCTTGGATGAGAAGCTAGTTGGGGCCAAAGACCAGAGTGGGAGCAAGTCCACCTGCTTCCTGGTGCACAGGACCTTCTTTCTGCAAGATCTGTCTCTGACAGAGCAGGGTTGTGGGCAAAAAATCACAAACATCACTGTCATAACTCCTGACATCAGCGTCTTACTAACCACTGCCTGTTTCGTGTCAGGTGATGTTCACATCTTTCACATAATGTCATTTGTTTGAGCCTACGACTTGGATTCTTTTATTCCTATTTAATAATTGAGTCATAATGATATTTAGCAGTTTTCCGAGACTAGACACTACCAAAGTGGATGACCGAGGAAGGATTTCAGCAGGATGTTTGACTCTCCTAAGCCTCTTCTTTTAATCTTTCTTCTACATCATTTTTTGAAACACACCCCATGCCCAGATTAGTGCCAAACATTCCACAGCCAGAGGCCACCACATGGTTCCTGCTCACAGGGTGTAAGCACACCTTCAAAGTCAGAGCACAGACTCGTGAACCCATAAATTATAGGAAAGAGTCTTCAGAAACATCAGTCTTTCTATTAAAAATAAGAAAATAGCCTGAGAGCCTTGGCCGATGAGCCGGCTAGACCCTGATTGCTTTCATTCTTTTACGCATTCTCTCAGTTTATACCACAGCGCGTCTTATCACATAGCCATTACTCGATGTCCTGGCAGAGAGACCAACAGGGACAGGCATGCTTTGGCACTGTGAGTACAGCATGCTCCTCTAGGAAGTGTGATTTTTACTTTTCCAAACTCAGCCATCCTGATAGCTGCCTTTTTTTTTTTTTCTTGTGCAAATGTCCACTATTATCTTTTGGCAAGTTCCTTTAAGACTCAAATAAGATATTACTCTGTCACTTTGGTTTTAGAGAAAAGCTGTTCACCATCGTCTCTGCTTCCATAGCACTTCCTGTACACAAATTGTACAAGAAATCTGTAAATATCATATTGCTCTGCAGCAACACATTCACAAGCCCTCCCCACACACCTGGTAGAAACCACATATGGACAGCATCATGTCTCCAATATCCAGAATAGAGAGTGAATCATAATAGAGATTCAGTGAACATTTTGATTCTATTTGTCTTATTATATCATATATACATCATCATACTTAATTATATGTCTCCTGAGTTTTGAATGTTGGTACCTTGACATCAGGACCCACTTTTGCTTTTGCGAGTTTTTCCTTGGGACACTGCTATCTCAGACAAAAGACCTATGATTTAAAGGAAGAGACATTTATTTTGGCTCACAGTTGCAGAAGTCTGTGGTTGTCAAGCTCAAATGCAGAAATGACATGGAGGAAAACTACTTTCATCATGACAGCCAGGAAGTAGAGAGCAAAACAAGGATCCAGGGAGGAAGACAAATGCTTCCAGGTCACTCTCCCAGTAACCCACCTCTTCCAACCAGGGCCTTTCTCCTAACAGCACGTGTAGCTACCAAACTCATTAGTGAATACATCACCCCCATGATCAAAACAACTACCAAAATTCTGCCACTGAGCTCTGGAGAGTGTTAGGGGACATTCTAGGTCTAAACCATAACCAGTACCGGGCCCGGTTCTGGGCACTAGGTACTCTGTCCTTGGGGCATAGATGAAGATGTGCGTGTTTCACGTTTACATTCTCAAGCTCTTGGGTCTTTGCAAGGCGGTTGTGCTAGCGTGCCTGCAGTTTGGCTCATAGCTTGTAACAGCAAAAATCCCAGTGGGGGCCCCTGCTGCGGTGTGGATTCTGACATTCGTTCTCAGAGTGTGCACTTCTTTGCTGACTTGCATACCTGCGGGAGGTCCTTCATGCTCTGAGGTTTCCTGACGCCTGCTCCGACTGTACTATCTCTAGGGCATTCATTCTTGAAACACCCAGGGTTTTGTAAGAATATATTTATTAATGTTTTCTATTCATACAAAAGTGATTTATAGAGTAGCTACTAATTAATAACTAAAACGATCTTAGGCATTTGCAACGCATCAGTGGAAAAAAAAAGACACCAAAAATTCCCATTCATAAAGAATTTGAATTTTACTGGAGGGGCAAATAACAATTAATATATGGAATGAATATATTTATAGGATCCTATGGCAACACCAGGATAAAGAGAAAGAAAAGGCGGAGGGTAGCAACGGCAAGTTGAAGTCCAGGGGTCAGTTTTAAAGTCCCCATGAAAAGAACATCTGAGCACAGACATGAAGTGCATGATGTTAAGCTATGTGCACACCAGGGAGAGTGTCCCAGGTGGAAAAAGAATCGATGGAGACACTTTAAAATACGAACACACACACATGCGTAGTTTCAAAATGATGCAACAGATTCTTATAATTGTCTTCTCTTGCCCTATCTCTCCTTCTGAGATTTCTCTGACACTTTGAAATATGAGTTAAATTAACAGGTTTGAAATGATAGAGCCTGTCATGGTTGATATTAAACCCCACAAGGATGGAGCTACAGCCTGTGGCAGGAGGAAGGCTTCGTCCACATGATGGTTACAGCCCCCAACATGCCGGAATGCAGACACTGTCGCAGTTATTAGCACATCCCTGCCTCAGGGAAAAGGGCTTGGGTGTGGAGGCCTGTTCAGGCTTGCCTGCCTCCGTCTACCCCGGGCAAAATTCTCTGGGCCTCAGATGTGGAAGGGGCCACAGAAGGCAAAGGTAGGTGTCTGTGTAAAGGCCCCGAGCTCCAGCTCATCGGGGTCCCAAACTTTGGGCAGAAGGAATGAGCTTCACAGTGGGAGACAATAATGCCAGCGTTTCTCAGGAGGATCCAGTCATTGTCACACATCCTCGTGCCTGGTCAGCTCCACACGCCGAGCCTGAGTCCTTGGCTGTAGGTACAATCTCTGGCCACAGTGAATAATAACAGCACTAGGAAGATAAACAGTCCCATAAAATGACTGACAACCGATTTTCCAAATATGTATGTCTATAAATCAGTGGCATAAGACTGGGTGATTAAGAAATCTTCATAGATCAATGAGGACTTCTTGGAGGAGGTGAGGACTTGAATAACAGGTGGGAGGTGTGATGGTGGTAAACACCTGAACAGATGACTGGCAAGGGGAAGAATCTACGTGAACATCAGAAGCTGGCAGGGGAAGAAACTGCGATAAATTGCGATGTCTCCAAAGCACCCTTTGGGCTCCCGCTCTGTTTCCGCTATGGCGTTGGCTGTACAAAAACAGTGAGGTGCACTCTGGTGGAAAGAGATTAGAGGTGGTATTCAGCAGACCCGATTAAGTCCTAACATCAGGAATTCACCAGCAACTAATGCTCACTCATGTACTGAGCTTCAGTTTCTTTGCCCTGAGAATTAGGATAATTTACAGAATTTTTAAAATCAGTTGAACTCATTGTCATGGATTCTCTATAAAGTATAGAAAGAGACATACCTGTCATCTCTTCATCACTAACATCATCTTGATGATGCCACACGGGTTTTTGCAGCCCCAAAACTTCTAACTTTGTTACAGCTGATAATCTGTTAAGCAAACAAAGAGAAATATATTCAGGGACTAATATAATTCGCTAGAATTACAATGAACTGAATTAGCAATGGCTTATTTTTGCATATCACAGGACAGCCTCTTGCTGGTGACAGGATTTCTGGGAGATTTTTGTGATTTATGTAGCTCTAACTCTTATCTTTCCTGATGACTTCTTGGGACTCTACGAAAAGGAAAGTGGGTGTCTGTGACCCACGTCTGCATGTGCTATAAAACCAGTGTGCATCGAAGGTCCCATATAACGAGTTACCTAAACAGGAGCATTTCTGAGAAAGAAAGGTTATGCTTTAAGCAAGATTATTCCAGGAAAAGTGGAGTGTTTGATCATCTGGAGGTAAATGCTTTTGCTCTCATGGGCACAGTAAATCTGAACTCTGAGATGTAGATCAAAATTTAAAAAGACTGTGCTTAGAGAATTTTTGCTAAGAGTCAGGTCTGCCTGTGTTCTGGCTTTGATAGTCCACCTATGAGCAGAGGTGGAGAAGCCTCATATTAGAAGAGTTCTTTGAAACCAAATATTTCTCTACTTTGTTGTTGTTTTTGTTGTTTTACTAGTTAACCAAGGATTTCTAAGACCATCCTCTGGATGATTTATATTTTAAGTCTTTATCATATCTGTATGTACTTCGTACTGTTTACGTTCTGTTTTATTAACATCCAAACTTCCCTTAAAACTGGTGAATGACCACAGTAATATGTTACTTTCCATTCTTTTCTTTGTTCAAGGTAAGAAAAGAAGGTGGATTCGTTTGCATTTTAAAAATAGAAAGATGGGAAGGGGACCTGGAGAGGAGAGAGACGGGAAGATAGAGAAGGCAAAAAAGAAAGAAAAAGGATCAAGGTGTGTATATGTATGTACCAACTCCCCACAGTGAATGTATTTATTATGTGCTGCAAACATATACTATGGTAATAAAAAGTGGAGAGTCTGAGGTTTCAGGTTCACAGAGTTTCCTACTCGTTAGCAAGTGTGACTTTCAAATGCATCTCTGCTTTGAAGATTCCCTAGTCTGCAGCAGTAGATCAGTCTTAATGGGCCCATTACACATTGAGTGTAACTGATGTTTTCACCATGAATTTTCCTGTATAGTTAACTTCTGAAATGCAAAGACCATCTGTAAGTCAGCTCTCACTGACTCACTCTGCCTATTTCAGTGTTCTGTAGGGGTTTTAATTAATACACTTTTAATGATAAATCATAATTCTATACATTCACGGGGTGAAATGTGATGTTTTGATTTAGGCAAACAATGTGGAATGACTAAATTATCTAATTTACATAGCAGCACTTTGATTCCTTATCAGTTTTTATGATGATACATTTGAAATTTACTTAGTTACTTTGAAATTTGAAATATTATTATCAACTCTAGTCACCTGGCTGTGTGATAGATCTTAAATGTATTCCCCCTGTCTATCCAATATATCCTGCCTTTCGATCAATGACTCACATTTCCTTCCTTCCCACCTTCAGACCAGGGTCATATGAGTTCACATAAATTGAGATCGTGCAGTATCTGACTTTCTGGGCCTGGCTTCTGTACTTGTTTACTGAATACACCTTGACATGCATATGCATTATGTGGAGATTGCTTTAGTCTCGTTGGTAGACGACTGCTCTAAGCTTAGAGGTCTCTTTGGAGAGAAGGCTCTGCGTAGCTGAAAACTATCAAGACCCTTGTATGGAACAGAAGATGTACGTTTGACAGGAAGAACTGCCAATGCTGACGCTATCACTGCATTACCAATTAGCTGAAACTCATAATGTAAAGAATCTCATGCTTAGGGAAGGCCCTGGCACTCGGCAGGCACTTAAGCAAGGTCTGTTGAGTGGCTGAATGAATAAATCCTGTGACAAGAGGGCAGCAGTGAGATGCCGTGTAGTGTGAAGCCATCTTTGCTGTGCTTCCTAATGGGGATGAGATTTCTCACCACTAGAAGAAACTAAGACCACACAGGGTGCTGACTTAGAGATAATGGGAGAAACTGAGTGACATAGACAACTGCCTACAGACAAGAAAATACATGATTCAGGTGCAATTTTTAATTTTTGGCTTTTAAAACTCTGTATTATGAATACAACCAATGTAGCCTGACCCAAAGACATTTACCCAAAGATTCTGCGTCTGCAGTAACGTCTCAAATCTTCCCATTGCTCCTATCTACCACCACCTCCACCAACCTGGACGACAGCCACCCAACAGTGATATAAAGGTCAGGACAGTAGAAAAAAGGAATATTTTAGTGGAGGCAAGATAGATTTAACTTTTTAACTTTTTTTTCTCTGTTAATTCGCTATCCTTCCTCACACAGTATTTGTGAGATGGTGGAAAGACTATGATCTCTTGCTATTCTTTTTTTTTTTTTTTTTTTGGCACCGGGGATCAAACTGTGGACCTTGCGCTTGCTAGGCAAGCACTCTAACCACTGAGCTAAATCCCCAGCCTGATCTCTTGATATTCCAAACAGTATGTTGTAGATAACCTGCATGTCAATGACAAATATAAACTATACTAAGTTATCAAACCTTGATATACTAGATGAGAGAAAAGATACATTATTCATCTCTATTTTATCCTTGTTAAATATATTATAATTAACCCCAAAACCTGATGTCTTGTTTTGTTTTTCTGTAAAAAGTAACCCTAACACAATTACTAGAACAAAAACAGAATAGAGAATCATGACATAATGTCTGACCATTCAAAGCTGTCCTGCTTTAAGGAAATAGGAATTGAGAGTTCAAGAAATGAATATTCACATGCTTCTAAGTTAACTAACTTTGAAACTTACTTTTATGTCTTCGTGTTCTTGGTGTGATTTTCCACTTTATTTGGATGCCAACGTAAGTCAGTATTTTCCTTCCTTGCACTGGGTGGATGATTGTTAGACTCATAGCTTCTGTCTTATCTATAAGGACTGAAGTTCACGTCAAAAATGTACAGAGCCGTGATCATGTGATGTGTAATATCTGAAGACGGTATCTCTTATAAAGATTTATCTCCACAGACCTGAGCCCTTCAGATTTGTAAAACGTCAGCACCTTGCACTCTCTGCTGAACTGGGACCAGGCCCGTGATTTGGAGTGAGGTCTGCAGTACTGATTACAGAAGCAGTTTGCTCTGCAGGAAGCTGGACAGGGCCAGGAGAGGGGAAAGGATCGGAGTTTCTACAGAAAGGCATTTCCTTTTCTTCGGAACCAAAGCAGTGCTATCTTTTCGTACACAGTATCCCCACGATTCAGGGAAAATCATGTCCCAAGAATCAAAACTTTGGGTTTGACACTAGCGAATGCCCCTTGTAAAGAACTTCAGTAATTTCACGACACAAAGGACTGAGAACCAAAACTCGCCATAGAACACTTGAATGCTTCAGGATTAGGGCAAAAGTTGTACGACAGTTTTTGTGGTTATTTGCTAGAAATACCGTGTTGTTAAATGTATATGCATTCATTCAATCCTTCGGCTTATAAAATGATGTGCTTTTTATGGCTTCAGCGTACCAGTTGAAGTCAAATTGTCTTCCTTAACAATTATTCTAAACACAGACAAGTCGCTGGCCTCTCTGCCATGGGCCTGCTACAGTAGTCACGATCTTCTTAGCGGTGAGGAAGAAGACCCTCCAAATCCGGAAGAAGGACAAACTAGGTGCACGATCTCAAATCTACCTTCCTGCTGTTTGCCTCTGAAAGGTTCTCCATTCTTAGGCTGGATTTGCCCTCTGAAAACTTCAGGGTTAGCTCAGTAATCGAACCCTCCGCAGGTCTTAATGACTGTCCCGATCTGACACAGACAACTCTTTTCTGAGTTCCTAGCACATCTCCAAATTCTTTTCTCATGGGACTCACCTCTCTGGATGTTAAAGGTGGCCTATAGGCTTTTGTGTCCCCAGTAAAAAGGAAAAGTCCTCAGAGATATGCAGGTCTGTACCCACAATATACACAATAAATAATTAATGAGAGATATCAAATCCACAGTCTCCTATGATAATATGTTAGTTCAAGCTTAATGCTGGCAAAATCACACCAAAAGGTCTGAGTTCATGTCTTAGCACCCCAATGTAGTCCTTCTGGTTCTACAATGACAACTTAGTGTAATGGGAAGGACAGAGATTTTTGGACTTAGGAAGCTACTTAGATGAAAAGTTCTTCCATACAGCTAAGTGGGTATCCATTTCCACAATCTCTTCCTGTCTTTGAATAAAAATGCAGAAAGTTTTGCCCTTTGGGGCATTCTCAATTGCTCACTTTCTTTTCCTGTGATAATACATGTTTCAGACACTGTCACTGTAACTTTAATGGGCTTGGGGGAGAGAAAGAAACTAGACACAAGTGGTAAAATCACTTATTATACTGACAACAATCCCAGCCTGAGACCCAAACCTGGATCCTATACACTGATTCTTGCTGATTTGAAAGTAGATATTGTTCCCCCAAAAGCTAACGATTCAGTATAATGAAAGATAAATGCAAATAAATAGCAATTAGGCTCACAGTGCAAACTCTACTCAAAACATGGACAAATTACAGTGAAAATCCAGAGAAGGTAGCAGTTAACCATATGGAAAGTTTACCCAGAAGGAATAATAAGTTCTTGAATTACAGGAAAGTGCCTTCCTACATGATTTTGTCTTTCACCCTACAGTCTAATCTTTCTTTAAAGCCCCTCCCTGCTTTTCTGATATGGTACCTCTTATTGTTCCCTTTTGTCCATTATCACTGTCCTGACCTTAGGGCCTACCTTCCTTGCATGCCGAGTAAGACTCTATTCTATAAATGGCTTGCATGCCAGCATTCTTTGTCTCGTACATCCTTGTTATGGTTCGGGATCTGTATGCTACTCTCCAAAGTCTCAAGTGTTCAGAGGTGGGGCTTTTGGAAAGTGATTGGACTCTGAGGGTTCTACAGATGACTTTCTGGTAGGGGGTGGAGCCTAGTTGGAAGTGGACCAATGGGGGTGTGACCTGGAAGGGCCTATCTCTCTCCCTGGCTTCTTCCATCTCTCTGCTTCCTCCCTTCCATGGACTGAGCACCATTTCTTCCGCCAGGTCCCTCTGTCACACTGTTTTGACTTTGGAGCCAGCTGACCACGGACTTAAAGTGTGAGTCAAAATAAATCTCCCCTCTTTTAAGTTGTAGGTGTCAAGCACTGTGTCCTATGACAGAAAGGTGACTAAAACAATCCCACACACCTCTGTCAGGTCAAGCAACCTTCAATAGTGGTTTGATCATGACACCTTATGATCAGAGAGGTAGAATTTCTCCCTATACTATTAGAAAGAAACTGAGAGACTTTGGGTATATTTCTAATATATTCCCATTAGAGTCCTCTCGTTTGCTGCTAAATACCTATTTCCGTATTGCTTAATTCATTCATTTAGTACATTAGTTATCAGTCACTTAGTGAATATATACTTAATAGTTGGTCTCTACACTCTATCCATGGAATAAGTGTTGTAACCAGAATTCAGGCATCTTAATCTCTTGGTCTTGCGCTCTCTCTCTCTCTCTTGCCCTCTTTCTCTCTGTCTCTTGGTCTCTCTCTCTCTCATTCTCTTTCCTTGCACTTTCTTTCTTTGCATTCAGTCATGCACCCTGCCCAGACACACGGCAGCCATACCCAAGTGTTCCCCGAGTCCTTTTTGGATGACACAAAGGCGGTAAGCAGGTGGGTGTGTGAAATATGATGAGCCAAAAGATTCATTCCTTTATTTTCTCCTAACTGCTGCAGCCTTCATAAAATCCAGCCCTATAGGTTATTGATTTTCACAAAAAGAAGAAAAACGAGTGGGAGTGGAGAATTATGATGTTATGTCCTAAATGAATTTTTCAGGGAAAAAGCAGAAGAACAAAACAATAGCAACTATTCTGTGTCTTGGGCAGCTGGTCAGAAATGAGGTTTGGGGGATGGACTAGGAAAGGCAGGCGCGTGTCTGTCCCCAGGGGGAGCAGGTATTGATCTCCTGGGTGATTGCCCTGACTGCCTCCGAAGCCGAGAATTAGGTTCGATATGTTAGTGCTAACATTTAAGTCCTTCCAAATCTCTGGGGCCAACTTTGCTTTCTCTTCCTCTCCCTCATTTATGTTTAGGTGAAAGCTGACTTAACCCTTTACCTGCCAGCCTTCCTTTTTCTTATCCAGAAGCCTGGATCATATTAAATCCATGGATGCTTCAGTGAGATTTTTAACTTGTTACTCTGCTACCAGTGTGAAAATGAAGGTCAACAAAGCCGAATCTCTAGTCCTATAAGAATTTACTTTCTAGCTAAGATAACAGTAAGGACTCGTTCTTCATTTCAGCCATCACCTATGAGAAACCTCACCTCTGCAGCATGGTGTTGGCTGCATCAGAACAACCACGAGAGATTTTTGAAAAAGGCATCTTTGGGTTCAACTTCAGACCCAAAACTAGATCTTCAAGAGTGGGCCCTGAGACTCTATTTTTAAACAACAAAATCCATTCTGAAAGCTTACATCAGCTACCAGATACAATACGAAAAGACATGGCAGAGGTCGGTGTGGCAGGCACCAAATTCAATGGAGTGAACTGTTGCAGGACAAAAATGTGAAGTTGATCTACTAAATTCCATGAGTCCAGCCCCATAGAGAGAGCACAATAAGAGAAAAGGTGTAACTGCAGACTTCTAGAGGCCTAGAAATCCTCCCCTAAAAGTGTACCTAACAATCTATTGATTAACATTATGAGATCTGGGGTCAGGGAAGGGGTAAGGAAGAGATGAAAAATACTCTGTGGAAACAGTCCCACAGCTCTCAGCAGAGGGAAAGGAAGGCTCAGGGAGAAAGCATGCCCACCAGCTATTTTGATCCTGTGAAATGCAACCTGTTCACTTAGAAGAAAATCCAGTGAGGAGGTTAACTGAACACAGAGATTCCGTTAGCTGAAGAGCTTTGATTTGAGCCACACTAAGCTACGGAATATAGAAAACTAGGGTAATTTGTGCCCATAAGGCAAAAGTTAAATTAGATTTGGCCTGCGGGTGTTTGAGACAACAAGGTCATATGGAGCCGTATAAGGTACCAAATTGTTCCCCTTCAGCCTTCTGTTCAAGATGTGCCAGAAATATCCAGAATCTTTCCAGATGGGAAATAATTGAAAATAAGTCAGGAAGAAACGTATAAATGGAAAAGAGTAAGGCATAGTTTTTACAAGTTGATCATTTCCAAGTAAGGAAGAATCATGTCATTTACAAGGAGGGCTGGGGTGGAAACTTCAGGTTATACTGCTAGAAGGGTAGAAGAAGCAGATCTTCCGCCTCCGTGTCCTTGGACAAAGGGGAATTTACTTATTTATCCATGAATTTATTCAGCCACTGTTGACTGGCTACACAGTATGAGCAGACACTGTTCTAGGATTGGAGTATCATTGTTACCACCAGAGACAAGGTCCCAGACAATATAAAAGAGGGAAGAAACAATCCGAGAAATAAACAAAGAGGTACAAGTATTTTTGAAGTCAGAATGACCTGGTTTCAAATCTCAGCTCTACCACATACCACTTTTTTTGTCCTTAACCTCGCTGCAAGGTTATTAATGCATATATATATATGGATATGTAAACAGATATGCATGTATATATATGCATCTATCTGCACATGGATGGCTGTGTCACATTTTCATGAGTGAGGGTTGCACTCCTTATAGCTAATAGTTTTCCTAAATATGTGAAATTATTTAATTTCTCATAACCAATGGAGTTTGATTGGCCCAGAAGATTTCCTTCTTTCCTTTCTCTCTTACTCCCTTCTTCCTTTCCTTCATTCCTTTTTGCTTGTTTCTTTTCTTTATTTATTTTTGGTACTGAGAATTGAGCCCAGAGAGCATTGAGCTATATCCCCAGCTATTTTTGTATGTATTTTGAGACAGGGTCTTGCTAAGTCATCCAGTTTGGCCTTGAACTTGGACCCTTTTGTCTCAGCCTCTCCAGCAGAGTAGCGAGGTTTAGAGGCATCCTCTGCCAAGACCAGCTCTTTCCTTTTTTAAAAAAAGTATTTTTAAATATGCGTATTTTATTTATTAAGCATGTATTATTTTAATTTATGACTGAGATCCAGAAAAAAGCACCCCCCCCACTCCATTTCCCAATGTACTAGAGTAGAATAGACTTATTTCTCTTGAGCTGTGAGGACAGCATGACACAATGAAGTCCCACAGAAGGAATTTCCAGGCCTACGGCAAAGCTGGATTATTAGTAATTAGACAAAGATGGCAATAAACCTTCCAGAAATTTCATAATGTCCTAATATCATTGGAAACCCTAAAGTTGGAAGCAAGGGTAAAAACCAATGGAGAGTTAAGACTATATTCATTTGTGCAGCATGTGAATGACTAATAAATGTCAAGTGCTTGGTGAAATATCTGAATGCCACAAGGTCTGAAAAACTTCTTACACTTAAATACTTCACAATCAGATTGGAGTAAATAAGCAACTGGGTACGATTATAACAAGTGCATGGAAAAACAAAGGAGGAAATGCAGTCCAGGCATCTCACCTCCGGCTAAGCTTCCTCTGATGTTCTCATGGCACATCGACCTCTCTCCATAGCATGACGCTCATTCCACAAATGAATGGATACTCCATACCAGCACATCCTGAATTGTCCCTGCTACACACCGTGACAGAGCCCAGGTTCAGAAAGACTCATCACCATTCCGATTACTGCTTTTGTGAATGAGATTTGGCCTGAACAGGCTTTTTTTCTCCAAAATACAGTCATGCAAAATCCTTTATCATTTCATCTTTAATAATAATTTGGAAGTTTTTGTGATAGCCTCACTAAGTATTTTTTCTATCCAGGGTTTCAGTGTAAGTTTGTTCGTTCCCCAGATCTACCAGTTTCTGAATCATTGCTGGTTTCCTTATTTATAAACCTTTCTTTCATTCATTTTCAGGTCATAATGTAATGAATAATCCATGTGGCTATTACTAGTGATGCACAAGAATGTGATTGGGAGTACTAAGTGACATGCACGTTAATGGAGAGACGAACTCGCTCTCCAGCATTATGGGTATCAAAAATTTCCCAATTCCTTCAACACGGCACCCTCCTTGGGAATTCACAGAAGAGCCAAATCCAGAGCTACCTGGTCACTGCAGTTTCCGGAGGTCTTCGTATGGATCTTGTCTTCCTTAGTGATGCTGTAGTTTATGAAGACTTA
>PVJO010025652.1:0-22341 GCA_004026905.1 Hystrix cristata
GGGAAGGCGCCTCAGACTCACCCTCTGCCCCTTCAGCCCGGGGCCCCCAGAGCAGAACCAGCAAGGCAGTGAGGAGCAGGCCTGGGGGCAGCGCCATCTCCTGGCCGGCTCTGGACCTGCAGGTGGGTGGCAGGGTGGGCCCTGGCTATGGACAGGTGGGCGTCCTCATTGTCCTGCAGTCTCCCGTTGCTGCCGGGCTGGGCGCTGGGCCAGACTCATGTCACTGGCTCTTGTGACTCCAGGACTCTGCCTGCTCTGGGCCTGCAGAAGGACGAGTTAGTGAGAGCTGCCCAGGACCTCACCTGTGTCATGGCGTGAGGCCCCAGTGACAGGCCTAGTCCTTTGATACTAAGTCTCCTGAGCCAAAATAGTGAGGGAGGGAGGGAGGGAGGTGGGTGTACAGTCCTCTGGGACCCACTGAGCAGTGCCCCCAGATGACAGTCCCTGAGAGGGGAGCTGAGGCTTTGATGGGAACTGGGCTCCCCACGAGTGTCACTGGGATCACCAGGCAGGGGACAGTGTTGGCTGGCTCAGTGTCTCTGTCTCGCACACACGCTGGGACCTGGTGCTGTCCCCACCTTGCTCCATTTACCATCATTTCTCCCCTGACATTCTCTGTGTCACTCTGTGCCTGTCGGTTCCCCTTTCCCTGCAGGCTGGGGATTTCCTCATTGTCATTATGTCCTGCCCTGGGAAGTACCGCAGAAGCACAGCTGTATGTATGTCTGTGTATCTACCTATTTATCTATCTGAATGTCTATCTGCTATCTATCTATCATCTCTCCATCTATCCATCAATCTATGTATCTGTGTGTCTGTTATCTATCTACATACCTATTCATGTATCTATGTATGTATATACGTATGTATCCATACATCTATCTACTATCTACCTACCTATCGATGGATACACTGGCTGGGAACAATTCTATTTTACCCAAGATCTCCTATATTATAAAGGAGAAATCAGTGAACAATATGAAATAGTGGAACATTCAATAAAAACGTTAATTGAATAACAAAACTCCCATCTCACACCATTCCTTAAACACATAGTGAATTAAAAAAAGAAATGTAAAAAGTTAAACCACATTAATCTTCAGGTCATAGGCCTAGCCACAACAGAGATTTGTCCTGCTCAGTTCTGAAGGAGGTAAGTCCGAGGCCAAGATGTGGGCTGATGCGTCTGGTGAGGCCCCCGCATGGTCTCCTCACTCTGATCCCAGTGGGGAGGAAGGGGCGAGGGAGCTCTTGGTTCTCTGGGACATAGGGCACTAATCCCACTGCTGAGGGGTTCAGTCCTTATGACCCAGCCCTTCCCAAAGGCCCCGCCTCCAAGTGGGAATTAGGATTCAACATAGTAGTTTTGCGGATCCAGACCAGAGATACCAAAGTTACGGAGAACAGGTTACTGTCTTTCATAGTAAAAGATTAAAACAAACTACTCTCATCAAAGATACAAGCAGAAGCTTTACATGCATGCCGAGAATTCAAGTTAGTATCTGATTTTTTTTTTTTTTAAACAGAGTCTTGCTGTGTAGTTCAGGCTGGCCTTGAACTGACTATGTAGCTCAGGTTGGCCTTGAACTCAAGAGGATCTTCCTGCCTCAACCTCCTGAGTCCTGGGATTATTGAAGTGCGGCACCATGCCTGGCTAGTGGCTTCCCATAAACCAGTCACTGTTCAGAACACTTTATAGGAGTTAGGGAGTCAGTGAAAGGTCCTGAGTTCAAACCCCAGTACCCCCCTCCAACCCTCTCCCCCACTTTACAGACACAAATACATTGGGTATGGGCTGCTTTTAGGGTCCTCACTTTATAGCAGCAAATAGTCCAGGGATGCGTCCTTGATCGCACAACTAATATGGGCCAGGTGGGACTGCAGCCCACAGCAGGCAGGCTCAAGGCTCAGCAGCCTTAACTTTTGGTGTGTAAAGAACAAAGGAACAGAGTTTTAAAGATATAAGATCTATAATTTTTTAAAAAAATCAACTCAATAATGGGCCAAAGCACAGCACAAAAAGCACAAGTGGACATCTTCATAAGTGGGCAAAAACAGAGCAAATGGGCAGGGGACGGGAAGTCTTAGAGAAACAATGAGACCTAGAAAAGAGATCCAGAAGCAGAAGACAGAGAAAAATAAGAGCGCCTACGGCAATAGCATCAGCCACCTAGCAGCAGGCCCCTTCCTCCTTGACAACTGAATAAAAGGTCATATTTCTTGCTCTTTCCTGCTGCAGGGCATGATTCAAGGAGATGAGTGGCAGCAGTGTGTGACTTCTAAAAAAGGTTGCTTAAAAGGAGTTAACTCAGATGGGAAGGGTCTATTTTCACCATTCTGCCTTTCCTCCCTCCTCCAGCCTGCAACTTACCAGTGATGGCTGGCGCCCCAGTAGCCATTTTGGACTATAAGGTTGCTTTGAGGATGGAAGCTATATGCGAAAGAAGGAGAGAAAACTGGATTATTCTTGTCACTTGGGAGCAACCATATCAGCTTGAGATTACTACCTCTGCACTTTGCTTATCTGAGCAGAAATAAAATTACTGTTGTTTACAGAAACAATTGGAAATAGAAGAAAATTTCACAGTTTTAAAAAGACAACAATCCACTAAGTGAAGACCAAGATTCATCTTTTTTTTTTTTTCATGAAAACAAAGGAAAGAATTTCTTGAAGGAGGAGACTTACTACAAGGGTGTTTGTAGTAAGGGAGTGAGATTAGTCTCCCTCCTGAAGTTTCTTTATAGCATCATCATGCCCAGTTACATGTTGATGTAAACGTTTAGTCTTCCAAGAACAAAAGGGTAACCCAGAAGTTTTCCTGAGGGAACAAACCAACAGGTCACTTTCAGTAGGACAAAGGTCAGAGTGGCAAGAGACTTCTCTCATAAGCTTGAACTCTAAATAGATAGTGAGGTCTTTAAAGTACCCAGGAAAGCGTGTATAACCGAGAATCACAAAGAATAAAGTTTCCAGGCACACACCTGTAATCCCAGCTCCTTGGGAGGCTGAGGCAGGAAGATCACAAATTGGAGACCAGCTTTGGGCAATTCAGTGAGACCATGTCTCAAAATTAAGCAATAAAATAGGACTGGTGTGCGGGACCTGGCCAGGGTGAAGGAGTAAACTGGATGGCTGCACTGTGGGACAAAAGCGCAAAGGCTCTACGAGGCATGAATGGTTAAAATATGGGCAAAAGCACACAAATCATTAAAGTGTGAGGCAAAAAGTACAAAGGCTCTGTAAGAAGTGAATACACTGTGGGGCAAAAGGCACACGGGCTTTGCGAGGAGTGAATGGTTAAACAAGGAGTTTAGATTAAGTAAAGTACGTTGTGTTTGGCCGAGGTTTTCCCATTTCCCCAAGAAAAACTGCCCGTCATCAGGCAGTCCGGCCCAAGCTGCTTTTCCTCCTGCTTTTTTCTCTTACACTGATATTCTACATAAAAGCCAGAGAGTTCTTGGCATCAGGGCTCGCTCTTCTCCCAGCGTCTCTCTACTGGCTGGGTGCTCTTGGTTGAGAAAATAGCTCCTCTGGGCCTCTGGGTGACTGAACTAACCCTTGGCTCCGGGTCATCTTTTTCATCCTCTACACACACCATGGTCACACAGTGTGACAGGGTGGGATGGAGCTCAGGGGAGGGCACTTGCCGGACATGCACAGCCCTTGAACTCAGTTCCCAGTACCAGAGTGGTGGAGAAAGAGCCAAGAGGTGGGAGGAGAGAGAAGAAGAGGGAGCAACAGGCAGAGGAGAACTAAATGCCTCTTGCACCAAAGAAACGTGCGCATCGAAATTGCTCACCTCGTGAAGTGGTTTAATGGTAGAAATAAAGAGTGGAAAACAGAAAAAAGAAGCAAAACCATAAATTCAATCCAGACAAGAACAACCTCAGGGGACAATAGGAAAAAGATATTTTTACAAGGAGAAAGCCCCGTGGCCAGGCGGGGAGGGGCGTCTTCCACATGCCAGGAGAGGAGTGAGCAGTGTGCTTCTGACGAAAAGCAAGAGAGGAAACACGAGGGACGAGTTCATCTTGGCAGCTGCTCTGACAGGCGATAACACACAGACCATGCCGGGTCGAACAGGCAGACAAACTGGCAAACACAAAGCTGGAGGAAACACGGCATTGCTGAATATCTGCCCGAAACGCTACAGCAAGGTCAGCGTCCCGGGGGGGATCTGAGCAGCCTCCTGGCAAAGGGACACTCAGCGCACCGTCCTACCAGCATCTGTCCCCAGTGCCTGTCCTTCCCCAGACCATCCTTCAATTCAGTGAAATTGCAATGAAGTCTCCAAAAGGTGTTTTTTTGGTTTTGTTTTGTTTTTTTTTGTACCTAGGTCTGAGCTACATCCCCAGCCCCATCCCTTTTTGATAGAAGGTCTTCCTAAATTGCCCAGGCTGGGCTGGAACTTGCGATCCTCCTGCCTCAGCCTCCCAGAATGCTGGGATTACAGATGTGCCCCACCATGACTGGCTCCAAAGAGATTTTTAATAGGCTCAACAAACTGATTCTAAATTACAAAAAAATGAAAGATGAGAGACTTGTTCTGTTAGCTGGAAAGAGCCTAAGCAATGTAAACCCTCGACAGGACAGAAAACAGTAAGAAAAATAACCAAAAAATAGCAGATTTTGGGAAGGTGTTAGTGGCCTTTCACATCACCAAGAAGCAAGGGACTACATGCTTACAATGAATGATTTTTAGACAATTAGATGATTTCTTTAAAAAGTTAGATTATTTTACGTATTACCCACCCCTGTGAATTCCAAATAAATTAAAGACATTAAAGTCGAAATTAAGATAAAACATTAAAAAGATTTCTTTAATTTTTTTTTTTTTTTTTGTGGTGCCGGGGACCGAACTCAGGGCCTTATGCTTGCAAGGCAAGCACTCTAACCACTGAGCTAAATCCCCAGCCCAAAGATTTCTTTAATCTTGAAGGCCGAGCAAGACAACAAAACCAGGAATCATGTTAGTAAAAAATAATGAAAGCTGTGACTTGTAAACAAAATATTTTATATGATACAAGATGTTTTAAACATGGCAAGGAAAAAAGATAAGCAATAATCTGGGATGCTGTGTTTTCAACATATGTGAATACATTAATACGCAGAATAAATTAATTGCTTCAAAAGTTATAAAAGATGAAGGAGATAAAGAACAAGACTTCCTTGGGTCCATCATAAATGGAATCCAAACAGCCCAAAAACATAATGAGGATGAAGTGCCCAACCGTAATCAGAGGAAAGGAAAAAATTTAGGGATAGTGTGATAATTTTCATCCTTTATATTGGCCAAAATGAAACAATTGATAACTTGGCCTTTTATGCCCCTCTGTGAGTATATATCTGAGTTCAGCTATTTCGAGTATAATTTGAAAACATTTATTAAATATTTAAGTGTACACCCTTTTGCCCACAGTCTGGGCTACAGAACCACTTTCATGGCATGAGAAGGTGGAAGCAACCCAAGTGTTCATGGCTGTCTGATTCAGTGAGCCATGATTACCCGTGCTAGTAAGTGCCACGTAGTTCTTAGGTTAAGTCCAATCTATTTGTGTTATTGTGGAATGTTTTCCAAAATGTAATATTAACTGGAAAAATAAGCCATAGAACAATGTGTGTGTTATAATCTCATCTCTGTGAAAAGAAAAGCCTTATAGTTGCGTTGTAATGTTCTGGAAAAAGCTACCTGTGTTGAAGGGAATCGGCCGAGGCGACTGGGGACATTGGCTTTTATGCTGAATAATTCTCGATTATCCTAATTTTTAAATGGAGAAAGTATTCACGTATCTACTTGTATGTGCAAGGCTGCTGCCACTATATATCTAAAACTGATGAATGAAAGCAATGGCCAGGAGCTAATTGAAAGGTTACTCGACTATAAAAATTATTACAAAGCTGAAGAGATGGATAGAAAAAAACTCAAGTATGCAAAAATGCTTAATAGCAGGGCCTTTGAAGACTGCAGACAACAAGCCTGGCACAGGCACCTGCTGGGTGAGGCCCTACACGCTCAAGTCCCGGGTGGACTGAGCTCCTGTCCCTCGGCCAAGGCAAGCACACACGGGACGTGGCGCACAGCGGACAGCTGCCCCCAGGTAACCACACTTGGGGACAGAACGTGCACATCTAGGCCCAAACCCAAATAAGCAAGGGCAATTGTGCATAGAGTGTGTTGAATAGTTATTACACACACACACACACACACACACAAAGCCAGGTTCTGGATCTCATTCACCACCTCGTAGCCTCCGCACCCTGCCACCCGCCCTTCCTCACTCTTTCTAAACCAGGACATGAGGACTCTCCATGTTCTTCCCATTCCACAGACAGGAGACAGAAGCCCAGGGCAGAGAGGGGGCACTCTCCCTGCCACCAACAACACCCTGGTGGCAAAGCATGGGGACACTGCGTGGTGAGGCCAGGGCACCCAGAGCCCTTGTGGTGCCCCAGATACCTCCTCACCCGCTGGCCACTCGTGGACTCTGGGCTCTAAGAGGCCCAGCCCTGACCCCTACCTCCCTGCAGCAAGCTGCCCCGGGGTACCCGCAGTTCCCTGCGCTTTCCCTCCCGGTCCCCCTCACTCCCACCTTGCCCTGCAAGCCGGGCCTACCTCTGTGGCAGGACAGGCTGGCTCCTTCGGGAGGCTCCAGTCAGCTGTGTGCCTTGCAGCTTCCTATTTATTTATGCCGCTGTCATGAGGAAACGGAGAATCAGAAAGAGGAAGCGAAGCCTGTTTCTACACACATGCCCTTTCACAAGTGTCGCCCAGCTTCTCAGAATTGTGGACACGACATTGCTTACTGACAGGACCAGATGCAAGTTTTCCTCACTCAGTCACCCCATAAACACCTACACATCCTCCAGGTCTTGGTGCACAGAGCGCCTCGTCCGAGAAGCCTGCCCTGACCACCCCCTGGGGAAGCAGAGGAAGGCAGCCCTAGCCAGAGCAGGTGCACGCCCCGGGCCAGAGAGTCCGGTGAGACTCCAAATCCGCCACTCCTTAGCGTATGACCTTGTGCCGGTCACCTGCATGTGGCTTCTCCAAGCCTTGGGACTCCATCTGTTACTTTCATACAAGAACCTAGGCACCTGGGCAGGCTGTTGAGGGGACCCAGGGAGGTGCTGCTTGGGACGAACTCAGCACTGCGGCTCGGAGTCAGGCACGTGAGAGCCTAGACGGGGAGGGGCTGGTGGCATTTGGGTGCCCAGGGTCCTCTTGTGCCTCGCCCCTTTCCCTGGTGGTGCGCAGGGTTGCTCAGCATCTGGCTGGAATTTCTCTCCCAGCACCCACCCTGCCACAGAGGAGGCCCTTAGTGACTGTGTCCAGAATGAGCGAAGGCCCGAGTGAGTGAATGAGTAACACAGTGGGGCCAGGACACGATGTGTGAGGCATCCTTCGGGTGCCGAGTTAAAGGGGGCGCCGAAGTCTCAGTCACCAAGACCAATGATATTTTAATGTGATTAGGTAAAAAGTCAAAACATAAGAATATTATGATGAACAAAATATTACATTTTTAAATAAAGGCAGGATCAGCCCTGGTCCCCGGATGTGCAATGCTGGAGTCAGGCAAAAGGAAAAGTGGCCGTGTTTCTCCTGTGGGAGGCGCAGAGGTGGCCCAGGAGGTCACCCGGGAAAGGACCAGCGGAAGGGTGGGGACGGAGCCTATCGGGAAACCCCTGACCTCTAGCCCAGTGTTCTTTGCTGTGCGCTGCTGGGAAGGCCAAGGCTGGCCAGGAAAGGCCAGGAGGAGGGCGCAAGGTGGCTGCAGGCCCTGGAGGTCTCCGGACTGTCTTGTCTGGGCTATTGTCTCTGTCCCTTCCTGGAGTGGCCAGTCAGCTTCTGTGGGGCTCAAAAACTGGACTAGAAGTAGTAGCCCTGCTCATCTGTCCTGACGCCCCCACTAAGCCTCCTACCCTGAGCTCCCTGTCTTGCTGGGCTGAGATTGGGGGCCCAGAAAAGGGCTGCAGCCAAGTGTGGCCACCAGGTGCTCATTCTGGAGCATCGTGTGTGGCCCAGAGGTCAGGGCGGGCGGTATCTTCTCACTGTGAGCTTGGCTCGTCCCTGGACCACTGCGTGAGGACCTGTCTGCACTTGGGGCTCTCCAGGCCTGGCATGGATTTCTGTCACTGGAGGTTGGATGGTCCCTCTGTTGCCCAGGGAACGCCTGACTCTTCTCACCAAGAGAGGCCCAGAGATCCACCCAGCACAGAGTCAGCTCGGGTAGGAACCCGTGTGGTGGTTCCAGCCTCCCTTCTGAGGGGTGCTTGCGGGCAGGGCTGAGGCCCCAACCACTCTTTCCCTTCCTCATGTTGGTGTTTCTAGCCAGGTGTGGCATCCCTGGGCCCCTCTCTGGGACCCTGGGCTGTGGCTTTCATCAGGCCCCATGGCTGAGGTGTCCTCAATGGGATGCAAGGGCAAATTTGAGGACACTTGTCCCCACCCTGTCTCAGTGTCCCCTTCTTTCCCCTTTCCTTCCAAGCCCATAAAACTCCCCAAGCTTTTGTCCCAGGACTCTTCAGCAGTGAGATAAGTCAGTGTGGCCTCCAGCTTAGCTCCTTTGTCCCATGACAGCTCAGGTGAGCTCCCGATTGCTACGACGCCCCGTCCTCAGGTCTCAGAGGCGCACCTGGGCCTGGGGCTCTGGGGGACCAGGACTCGCCAGTGGGGCGGCCGGAGGATGGAGTATGGGAACTCAGTAATGCTCGACTTTTAAAAACAAAAAGCAGCACCCACAGTCATACCAGCTGAAACACAGCAGAACAAGAAAAGTTCACTACATTCTCAGGGGGCCTTTGTGGGGGGTTGTGAGGTGTGGTCATCCACAAAGTGGTCCTGATAGGACTCTTGAATGTCATGGAGCCTGGCTCCTCTCTGCCTGGGAATTAAGTCCTTCTTGTATAATTAAAAATAGTTTCTATGACATTTCCATTAAAGAATTTTAAATTTCCATATGCTAAAGTGCACAAATCTCAAGCGTACGCTGCAGTGAATATGTATAAATCGATATGGTCCTGTAGCCACCCGCAGATCGAGAAGTAGAACATTCCGACCCCAGAGGCGGCTTCTGTCCTCTTGCAATCACTGGCTCTCGAAGGTGACCGCCACTCTGATTCCTCTCACTGTGACCCAGTTCCATCTGCCCTTTTTATTTTTTAAAGATTGTGTTAAAATGTTCCAAATGTAACATTTGCCATTTTTACCATTTTAAGTGTACAATTTGGTGGCCTTAAGGAGGTTCGCGCCATGTGTGCCACTGTTACTGCCGTCTGTCTCCAGAAACTTTTCCATCAGTTTCCAAGCTGAGACTTGGTACCCACTAGTCAGCCGCTCCCTCCTCACCTCCCCCAGCCCCTAGAGCCACCATCCTTTGCCCGTGTCTGTGAATTTGAGCGCCAGAAGGTGTTCGTATGAGGGACATCGTACTGGGTTTGTCCTTTCTGTGAATGGCTTATCTCATTCAGCATAATGTCTTCAAGGTTCATCCAAGTTATAGCAAGTGTCAGAATTTCCTTTGGTCTTAGTCATTGTCCTTCTGTGGTGTGCTCATCAAGGGACCACACCCCAGAAAGCTAGAGGAAGAGAGGTTTATTTTGACTCATACGTCAGTCCATAGTCGGCTGGCTCCAAGGCAGGATGGTGCAGCAGAGGGACGTGGCAGAGGAAGACTACTGACCTTATGAGGACCGGAAGCAGACGGAGTGAAGGGGGCAGACTCAAGGGAAGTTATACCCTTTCAGGTCACTCCCGCAGCAACCCACCTTTTCTGAGCAGACCCTATTTCCTAACAGCAAGTCAGTGATGCCTCCATAATCCAGTCCATCACCTCCCCACAGGCCCGCCTGTGAGGTGTGACGCTCTTGGGGGATCTCTAGATATAAAGCATAACACCTTCCTTTTAAGGCTAAGTGATATTTGGTGGTATGGGTGTGCCACCGTTGGTTATTTGTCTGTCCTGGACACTCGGTTCATTCCACTTCATGGCAACTATGCATAATGTCACTCCTAGCATGCGTGCACAACTCCCTGTTCGAGCCCCTGCTTCTCATGCTCTGAGCGTGCTCAGAGGGGAATTGCTCATATGCTAATTCTCTGGCTAAATTCTTGAGGAACCACTCTTAGTTGTGTGTGAGCTTCCCTTCTGTGGAATTATTTTATGCTTGCTTGTGCCTTAAATGCTTCCTTTGCACAAATAGGTGAAGGCTCCCTGGTACCAAGATCCTGCTTAGTTCCGCTTTTCCTTTCTGCCTTGATCTTGCCATATCAGAAGCTCAAATTCTGGTCTAAAGACCACCTGCACTTCTGGGGGACTGGTAGAGATGCAGATTTTAGACTTCCAGATGAAATGATGGAGTAAAGCAAAAATCAAAGACACTGTCTCCCTAGAGCCGACCCAAATGAACAATGATGGTAACCAAAGTGACCACTGAGGAAATAGAGGTGCCGTCTGGTCTTGGTGTTGCTGTGGATGTGAGGAAAGTCCCGAGGTGGCTGGTAGATGTTCCTCTGTCGCCTCCGCCAAAAGTAACATTGAGAAAGAAGGTGAGTCACCTTGTGGAGACGAAGCTGGGAAAGGTGCGAAGGAATGAGGTCTGCTCAAACCCGAAGACAGGACTGGGAGGGTCCTTGTGTCACCTGGTCACCTGTGACACCAAAAATGACTTGGCACCCACAGTGAGTTAGGGCTCCAAATGAGGGCAAACTATTATTCCTTTGGTGCCGCTACGTGGATACACCAAGGGTCCCTTTCACTACCAACCAGCTAGATTCTGCAGAAACAGACTCTGCATGTGTTCCTGGATTCCCCAGAAGTGAAGGAATTCTCTAAGGCAGTCCCCATCCCTCCCCAAACAAAAAACACAATTAACAAAAATAGTGAGCTGAAACCTGAGCGTTCAGCAAACAGGAAATAGTGTCAAATTTGCTATCAGTGCGAATGTTGATCAGTAGTTGTGAGCACCTGAAATCGAAACTTTGAGCTCCCAGCAGCACAGGGCAGCTGAACTCGAAATTCTCCCTTAATATTCTAGGGGACCTAAATGGATTCCAGGGCCGTCAGAGCCCTGCCTCCCAGCAGCCTCAAACATGAATCTCTTAGCAGAGAAGCATCCTCAGTGATCAGTCACCAATCGCCAAACTCACAAGGAAGCTGGCAAGCGCCTGGTGGGAGGTCATGGGTATGAACCCCCAAGAAACACACAGAAGGGGGATCATCAGGTATAGCTGTAGGAAAGACACAGGCAAATTTCATGCCACTCCCTCTCCTTTCTCCCTCTTTCTTCCTTCTTCCTTTATTTTCCTCATACAAGAAGTCTGAATGTACACAGAATGGTGGGTATTGGTGGCTGGAAAAAGCTGCAGATAATAGTGGAGCCCTGGTGAGAGATGCCAAACCTCTGATGCCCTTGAAGCCGCAGGACACCCTTGCAGGAAACAGACGAAACTGTTAAACACAAAGAAGTCTTGGGAACGCCGCAACCACTTCACTTGCCTTTCCTTCCGTTTTAACGCAATCAGAGCGTTATATAGTATAAAAGCCCACATGTACATAAATCTAAAAGAACTGTTTCAATAAATATTAAAAATTCTAAGCAAGAAGCATTTTCTCAGGGTTCGATTGAGCATACCCCCAGGGGTATATGGAGTAACGTGTCTTACAATTAGTGCCATTTCGTAGGGTCTGAAAAACCAAGCAGAAAGCCGTCAGAACTGTAAGAATCATAGTGACCAGGGATTGAATGTTTATGTCACAGCCGGACACAGGAAGTGGAACTTCCCCACCTCTTCCATCCTTCCCAACAGCCTTTGGGTCGCTGCTGTTAGCTTCATGTACAAATGAAGAAACTGAGGCAGAAACATAAAATAGATCATCAAAATGAACATAGCACATGGCAACGGTGCACTTTTTCCACTTTCTTTAATAATTTTGAAACCTTTTCAAGAAACCATTCGGGGTGCTACAAAGAACTCACATACATCTTTCACGGGGAAACCCCCTTCGAGTTCCATGAATCGACTCTGTGATGTGACGGCGCAGGATCCCACCTGGGACCATGTGTGACATTTAGTTGTCATGTCTCTCTGTTCTCCTTCGGGTCAGAGCAGGTGCCTCGGTTTCTCTTGCTGTCTGCCAGCTGTTCTTCAGAACGTCTCTCTTTTTGGGGCTGGCCTGAAGATTAGACCCTGATTATGCATTTGTGACCAGAATAACAGAAGTGACGCCGAATTGTTCTCAGGTCAAGTTATCACGAACAGCTTTCACCCTGCTGACTTGATTGGGACAGAGTTGGCCAAGTTTCCCCACACTGTGAAGTTACTTTCCTCCTTCTTTTCTAATGAATAAGTATTTGGTGTGGAGATTCTGTGAAACTTCTTCATCCCACTTCCATGGCCGATCTTGGCATTAATTATTACACTGACGAAGACTGTTAAAGGGTGATTTTCAAATTATTTATTGGGCTGCTTCTATCAGCCCAGATTTGGCTGGTGAGAGCTCCTTCACACTGGTCCAGGGCCTCTCTGCACGTCCTCGACAGTCTTTAAGGCCTTCCCGGCCTCCGTAAGACGCTCCAGTCTCATCCTGCGCTTGCCTTGCCCTGGCCGTGGACCCTCCCGTTTCTCCAATGGTTCTGGTTCCTGTTAATGGAGAGTGGCATTTGGGGCCACCGTGTACTTATTTCCTACTGCTGGGGACAACTGTCCTCAGGCCCCTCAGTGGGCAGGGCTGAGGAATGAGTGAAATGGGTGGACGGATGAATCTATGTGTTCGCTGCTCTCTTGTCTCTGTACCTATCACTTTGAAAACGGTAATTCCACACTGACGCTATCAATTTCAATGCCGCACCACAAGGTTGACTGCAGCTTTCTCCCTGTCCGTCTGCGCCTCCCTTCTGGTCCGCGAGGACACTGACTTTTGTCTTCAGGACGTTTATTCAGTCGCTTGCCTCCCTGCTATGCACCCAGGAGTGCTCCTCTTCTCTGCTTGGCAGCTCCTTGCCCTGCTCTCACAGCCTCTGTTACGGGCTTGGATTGTGCTCCCTGCAAAACACACGCTGAAGCCTGAGCCCCTGGTGCTTCCCACAGTGACCTTTTTTGGTGTTTACAGAGGTGACCAAGTTAAAATGAGGTCTCAGGGTGGGCTCTAATCCAATATAGAAAGGGAACATTTGGAGATAGAGTCAGAACGGAGGAGAGGTGATGAGAAGATGGCCTATGAGTGGGGTGATATTCCAACATTCCTGTGAGCCAAGAGCAACCAAAGATTGCTGGCAAACACCAGCAGCTGGAAGATACCATGAAAGATTCTCACCCGGAGTCATGGAAGACAGGATGAGTCTGCTGCCACCCCGATTTTGGACTTCTAGACTATACATATATGTCGCTTTAAGCCACCCCCTCCCTGCCCCGCCTCCTGCTTTTTTTTTTTTTTTTTTTTTTTTTAGATAGAGTCCTACTATGTAGTTCAGGTTGACTTTGAACTCATTATGTAGCCCGGGCTGACCTCAAACTCGTGGTGATCCTTCTGCTTCAGCCTCCCAAGTGCTGGGATTATAGGAGAGTACCACCATGCCTGGCTAAGCCACACAATTTTGATGTTGTGTCACAACCCAAGAACCCTGCTGCACTCCTTATTTTGGTACTGACCAGCACCAGGCTGCCTTCGGGACTGTAGTGGGACAGCTCAGGGACCGTGGCTACAAAGGAAGGAAAAGAGAGACTCTAGAATCAGAATTCAAATACAGCCTCTGTCCCTAATGACTCTGCTCTTTTTATGGACTAATTGGAGAGATCGAAACAAGCCTATTAGCAAGCGGATCTAATAGGTTTTCAGTGGGGGCTGATGGGCTGTGGCCTACAGGTCAAACGTAGCCTGCATCCTGTTTTTGTTCAGCTGGGATCTAAAAATGGCTTTAACTGTTTTAAATGGTTGGGAAAATATCAAGAGAATAGTATTTTGTGTCACATGGAAATTATATGAAACTAGTAAAATTTCAGTATCCACAAGAAGCTTTATTGTAACCCAGCAATGTTCTGCCTTTTGTCCTCTCTGGGCACATTACATTTTTGCATTAAAGTGGTACAGTTTGGTAGTCGAAACAAAGACCAGATGGCCAGCAAAGCCATGTTTACTACAGTATCGATCCTTTATGGAAAAAGTTTGCAGCCTCGTGCTAGTGTAGGCATTCAGACAACATCGTTTGGAGTGTGAGCTAACTTCCACCCAGGGGACAAGAGAAGACTTCCAGGCACAGAGACGTGGGCGCTACTGGGTTGTGAAGAAGGATATAAGATTTTTGGCACTAGTTAATCTATCGTCCCTTCATGGGCTCTGACCACCTGCCACGTGCTAGTAATAGAATGTGCGGACGATGTCACGGGTTTTACCATTTAGAGCGGGTGATGCCCAAACCTCTCTCACCTGTGTGCCAGGAGACCCCACTCCCAGCAGAAGCCAGTAGAAGCCAGTGACTCAGCTCCTGGGAGGTCAGAGGATGATGCACGGAGCTGTCCCCAGAACTGGGCCTGGGAGAGGATGGATGAAGGTTCTTCCCAGGGAGCAGAAAAGGAATACCTTCTTGGAGATGGTGGCTTTTGCCCTAGGACTCATCACCCCCGAGGTCCACTTGTCGACTTGGTCAGCTAAAGAGGCACCAGGAAGCCCAAGGGGACCTGGAACCAGACTGAACACAAATTGTCTCTTCTAGGTTCACAGGTAGCCAAGGTCACAGCCAGTTAGAAGCTGAGTTGAGGCCAGTACTACCTCTTTGGGCCACAACAAGAGATCCCAGGAGCAGATGTGGGGTTTTGAGTTTTCGGGACCTTTCTTTCTGCTATGTGTCTCTGCTCCTGGAGCTAGGAGGAGAAATAACCAAAGGACTCAACAGGCCTCATGCCCCTGGGAAACTGAGACCCAGCCCTCCTGCCCTCCCTCCCTGCAGAACCTGTATTCTAGCATCTTACACGCTCCAGTGTAGCTGCTTGCACTTTTGTCTCCCTCGCTAGCCTGACATCCAATAAGGAGCAGGAACCACACTCTTAATTCCTCATCCTCAATGCTATGATGTTGCGGACACCCAATTAATGTCGGTTCAGTGGTGTTGAATCAAATGGAGTAGACAGGGTGGGGCGAGGTCGAGTGGCCCCACCTATGGTAAACACGCCAGGAGGTAACTTCAGCAGGGCACAGATGGCCTCGCTCCATCGATCACAAGTCACAGGATCTTCCAAAGGGCTCTTCTGACTAAGTAGTAGATTCCCTTGATAAGTCTTATCTGGGAATCTATCTGCAAACATTCTCTTGTTTTTTATTTTTCTTCTTCAATTTTATGATATCTAAGGACTTCCTCCTTCTTTCTTGAGCAACTGCAACTACCAAAACCTCAATTTGTTATCTCCCAGGCATGGCCAGCCGCTACGCTGAAGGTCCTTCCATGACCAATTGATGCCAGTCCCTCTGGGCCTCTTACCATCCCTCCCGCCCTCAGATCTGAGTTTGTGTCTGTTCTGTGGCAAAGCCTCCGCCATCTGTGACTCTCGGCCCGTCCCTCTGCCACCCCCCAGTCAGGCCTTGATGTGTCTCCCCGAGATTCTGACTGGACAGTCCTGCCTTGCATACCTCTCTGCACCAGCCCTTCCACGGGAGGCCGCCGTGTTGCCCGAGTCTGGGTGCCATTCAAACATTCTGTGGGATTGGAGATGGATGGTGCAGCACAGTGACCCTGAGTGGTCACCAGAGGATCAGTATCTCCCTTGCTCAAAGAATCCGTCACCCCAGCGGGTATAGACACCAAGCCCCTCCCAGGTAGGACACTCCATGGGTCTGCACCTCCCAGCTTCATGGCTCCCGACTTCCCCAAACCAGCCATTCTCTCCAGGCCAGCTCTGAAATTCATCTTCCCTAAGACCTTGCGTCATCCATTCCCACTTCCCTCCCCTGTGTTTTTGGTAGTTTCCCTCAGCCATGAGCACGATCAAGCCAAAGCCGAGCCCTTCCTTTGCCCCAGCGGCCTTCCCAAACTCCATTGTCTCCGTGTTGGTTCATTCCTTCAACTCATTCATCCAACATTTCTGGATGCCTGCTGCACACCAGGCCCCTTGTTCTGGGCAGTGACCAGAACAAACCAGATCTTTACTTTCAGGACCCCCATTCTTGCAGGGAAAATATACAACGAACAATGACCTTGGCCTATCAGTAAGGACACTAGGCAGATAGTATTCTAGAAGGTGAGTATAAAGTCCGTATTAAAAAAGAGAGCCATTAAGGGGACAGGGTGGCAAGTAGAGGGCAGGTCCCAGCTTCACAGGCAATGGCCAGTGTCAGCCCCTTTGGGCAGAGGAGAAACTGCCCCACACACTCTGCTCTGACAGGCGAGTAAGACCCTCTTTCCCGCCCCCCAGCCCTGCCCTTGGCGTGGCAGGAGGCCTTGGCACTTGTGCACATCCGCACCCTGACCCTTTTGCTGCCTGTCACTTAAATGGCAACTTTTCTGGGCCCTTGATGTGCTTTGGTTCATTCCAAACTGCAGTTCCCCAAGCCGGTGTCACCTCCACGAGCTGTCCAGCCCTGGAGCTGGAGAGGGCTGTGGGCCTTTCCCGTTTATAAAAGCTGAGGACCCTGCCCTCCGGCTCACACTTGCTGGGCATTACCAACTCAGGAATCTGGGGTCCCCTGGCAGAGCAGGAAGAAGGCAGTGGAAGGTTTGGGTTAAGGCCTGAGATCTGGGGTCAAGGACGGACAGAAAAAGGCTCGTGGTGGGCTGAGCAGACCCTGGAACTATGATCCCAAGGAGAGAGACGCTCACCTAGAGCAGCTAGGCTGGGCTGTCGGATGGTGGGATGTTCCGTTCTATGTGGACTGAAGTCTGCGAACCTGGTGGGGCGGATTCACCCTTCACCCCAGCCCAGGACATCAGGGGACAGAACTTTCCCCTCCAGGCAGCCCCACTGGTAGGAGGAGCAGGCCTGACAGTCTGAACAGGCAACCCTGCGGCTCATCAGACACCCCTACTTGCTCCGTCCCTGAGACAGCAGTGTCAGCGCTGGGCCCCAGATGTCTTGCAGGAACAGGTTCCTACCAGCTGCCTGTAGAAGACACAGTTTTCGGCTGCTCCGTGTTGACTTTCCACATGGCCCTGTGCTCCCCGTGTGAACCCGTAACGAACAGCCACAGAGCTCCAAGGAGAGCAGCCACCACGGTTTAGGGCACACAGAAACCACCCACAGTGGACATGGACCCTCAAAATCAAGACGCTGGAATGATCAGGTCTCAGATACAAAATCGTTGCCTCTCTGTCGTCCCAGGAAGCCAGGACTTGATCAGCCGAAGCGACTCATTGTCACTGATTGCTGACAGCACAACTTCCTGCTATGTCCTTTTACGTGCTAAATATTCTGTTCCCTTTTGTGTGAGACCTTCTTTGTCGGCTCCGAAACCCTTGCAAGTCATCTTCCGAGTGAGAACAACCAGGCTGTGCCACTCTAAGTGTGGTCCCTGGCACAGCAGCAGCCCTGGCCAGCTCGTTGGAAAGGCAGAGGCCTGGGCCCCGCTGAAGACACAGTGAGCCAGCGTCTGTGTTGTGAGGTGACCCCAGGGGACCGTAGAGGGGGAGAGCATGAATGGCTAGGGGAGCACAGGATGAAGTCACGTGTGGCCTCACCTGGAACCGCTTCTTCCTGCCACCATATTGGGTTCTTCATGACCATGGGCGGCCAGAATGGAGCACATGCATGTGGACTTGACCAAGCCCTTCACCTTCCCCTGGCCTGGCTCCTGCTCCACGTCCCTTCACTCCTGTGGGCAGGAGAATGTCAGCCGACCTCCCATTTCTGCTTGTTCTATGGCCTCATTTTGTCCTTTTTCCACAGAAGAGCGAGCTATTAAATACACTCACATTTACTACTGAAATTTAAATAGTACAGGTTGAGTATCCTTTATCTGAGCCGATTGGGACCAAAGTGTTGCAGATTTCTGATTTGTTCAGATTTTTGAAATGTTTGTACATACACAGTGAGCCGTTTTGAGGCTGGACCCTAAGTCTAAACGTGAAATTCATTTGTGTGCGGCACACACTGGACACGCAACACAATAGTTCTAGCATATCTGCTTTTGACTGACCTGTCACACAAGGCCAGGTGCAGAACTTTCCACTCTGGTGTCTTGTGGGTGCTCAGGAATTGCAGATTTGGGACTTTGGGATGAAGGATGTGCAACCTGTACCTTTCCTTCCTCTCGTTCCTCTCTTACGAGAGATTCATCGATTGCCCACTGTGATCAGTACCACCTACCTGCCGCCAGTATTCCTGTCCTGTGATCAGAGATCTGACCTCCTTTGCAAGCCTGCAACCTCCAGTGGGAAGGGGCTGTGCATGTCCCCTCTGGCCAGCATCTGCCAGCATCTACTTTTAAGACACTAGTGTTTGAAAATTTTCCCCTGAAATTCTGTTTATTACGCCTTGCTAACCCTTTAGAAATTCTAAGAGCTGAAGCTTTTCATGCATTCATCTATTTTGCCTGATGTCTGAACTGACTAATAATAAAAATCGCAATGAAGGAGAAGCTAGGGTCATAACTCTTTTAATTTAAAAATAAACATTTTTCTTTCTGCAGAGGCAGCCAGGAAGTTCCCAGGAAGCAGTTGTTCCATCTGAGAGGAATTGGTCACCTTTTCCTTGATCAGTTGAGAACCTGGCTAGAACTTGACGAGATGCTGGGGAATCTTAAGTCTTCCACTGACTTTAATATGATCCCAAATTTTCACTTAAAACACTTTTCCCCAGGAATGCACTGGGTTGCAAGGAGGACTTTCCCACTCAGCCCATCCTTAGATGCCACCACAGCCCCAGTCATGGCATCTTGCACAGAGGCATGTTCAGTAGTCCTGAGTTTCTGTGTCCAGAAGCAGGTAGGAAGCAGACCCTCTTCTCTTGCTGTGGCTTAGATCTAGATGTTCCCCCAAAGCCTCATGTGCTCATAGGGTTTTTGGAAGGTGATTGGATTATGGGGTGTCGTAGCTGACTTGCTATGGAGGGGTGGGATCCAGTCTGAAGAGGTGGGACGCTGTGGGTATGACCTGGAAGGGTTTTTCTTCCCTTCTGATTCCTCCTATGACTCTCTCCGATTCCCAGTCACCATGAGGTGAGCATCTTTTCCTCTTCTACGCCCCTCACCCTGCTGTCCAGCCTTGGGGGGGGGGCTAACCAAATATGGATAAAAAATATGCACCCAAATAAATCTCTCCTCTTTTAAATTGTGGGTGTTGGGCTGTTCCAGCCATGTGGAATGTGATGAAGACTCCTCTCCAACAAAAAGAATAGGAAAGCTGGGTGTGATAACACACACCTGTAATCCTAGCACTCTGGGAGGCTGAGGCAGAAGGATCGAAAATTCCATCCCAGCCTGGACAAGTTAGTGACTTAGTGAGACCCCATCTCAAAATAAAAAAATAACAAGAGCTGGGGATGTAGCTCAGTGTGAATGCTCTGAGTTCAATGCCCGGTACCCCCCACACGCACACCCAAGGATGTGGGTACAGGGACCGGCAGAGGGGTAGAGAAACACCAACCAGGTGGGTCCTGTGAAATTTTCCACATTTTCACTCTGGGATATACTGCTTGTACAATCATTTGAAAAAGCATTTAGAGAACTGAGAGGAGCCAGCACGGAGCCCAGAGGAGGAAAGAAGAGTTCGGGCTGCAAGGAGATGGGGATGTGGTGAGGGCCAATTCCTGGGAGATTCTGAGCCGCAGTCAGGATTGGAGACTTTATCACGGCACTGAGAAGAAGTGAGAGTTTTGTGTTGGGCATCTTACGATCAGAGGTGCTTTTTGGAAAGATGGATCCTGCCACGGGGCTGAGAACAGAGCGAAGAGGGACATCATGTCACCATGTGGAGGATGGTGTCGACTGCTTGGGACTTTGTTGGTGACAACAAGGGGAAGAGTGAATCGTAGAGGTGTTTAAAAGGGGCAAAATCACAGGGTCTGTTGGTCACGTTGTCCAGGGCATGAAGGAGCTAGGAAGGGTGACCCCAGGTGCCCTCCCCGAGGTGGGGAGCTGCAGCAGGCTGTGGGGACAAAGGTTCCCGGGGCCGTTGGCATGGACCTGTGCCCGTCCCTGCCAAGGAAGAATTTCTTTCAGGATTTGTGGAGGGAACTAGTGTCCTTGGCAGCAGGAGTCGGTCTGCCCTCTTGGCCTAGAGAACCAGTCTGTGTTTGGAGGCCTTGGGGTCCCACCCTGCTTCTTGCGGGCCATTTCCACCACCTTGCCCTGGGCCACCAACTCTTCCCAGACCATGAAAGTGTGCCGCACACATTTCCCCTCTGCAGGAGCATCTTGAGCCGAAAATGGGGAACTGTAGAAGGGCTGCAGCCTCCAGCCCTGAAACCACGGCTGCTCTTGGAGGGTGGGCTGAGGCAGTGCAGGAGAAACCAGGCTGGACCAAGCGGTGTGGTTTGGAGTCCTGAGGAAGATAAGAGCCTGTCAGCGCCTCATCTGAGGAAGGCAGATAAGACGGCTGCTCTCAGGAGCGAGTTCCAGAAAATCCCTGCCCAACAGCGGCACCCTCTTCCTAGCTAGGTCTCTGGTGGGAGACCTCAGAGCCCAGGGACTTCAGCGATTACTAGTGGCAAGAAGAGTCATCTGGGAAGGGGATGTCCCAGGGCCAGGCTGGTAAGACAGGCAGGCATAGCAGGGTTGTTTTGAGGACAGGCTGTTCACAAGGAGCTGGGCCGCCAACTTGAGCTTTGTGGGATAGGGACCCTGGTGTGGGGGAGAAGCTAGGAAGTCAGCTCTCCCGTATGCGTGGACCTCAGCTCCCCAAAACCAGGCTGCCCTCAGGATAAGAACCGAGGCTGGGGGCAGAAACAATCATATCTTGGGCGTCTGTTCTGTCTTAGATCAGGGCTGAGGATGCCAGCTGGGGGTGGGAGGCAGGAGGCTCAGCCACGAGGAGAGCAGCTGGGGCAGGAGCCAAGCGGGTGGTCACTGTGGATGCCCAGTGAGGCCAGGCTGGGCTGGGGCCTGCATAGCCCGGGAGCCTGAGGCATGGCCCAGGTCAGAGCGAGGAGGCAGGCAGAGAAGAGATGGAGCTTGAGACCCCCGTGACCCCGTCCCCATCCTGGGAACCTCCCCCACCCTGCTAAGTACCATCCGTGGGGACCTGCCCAGGACGCACCGGTACTCGCACTTTGTCTCAAACACCTTGTCCCCAGGGCCCCGGAGACCCCGCTTCTCTCAAGGATCTCACTTGCTGTGGTTTGGGCCAGAGCGCTACTCTCCTCTCTCTCTGTTGCATAATTTGATTCCTTTGAATTGATAGCTGCCTGAACATGACTGAGGAAGTGGTGAGCATGTGTTGTGGGACGATTAGTGTGGGCCGGGGTGGGGGAGCAGTGGGCACACGGTCACTCACACTGGATGGACTTGGTGGCAGAGCAGGGACGGTTGAGGGCGAGGGAGACGGAAGAGGCTGTGGCGGGGGCGGGGGCGGGGGGCAGTCAGCAGCCCTGGCCCCCAAACCACTGAGGCCCCACCTGACTGGCGCTCCCCGGGGACTTGGCCCCCAGCACTGCTCTTTCCGTGGCCTGGCTGATGGGCGGCCCTCCCTGGAATTGGTCTTCCCGTACGTAGGTGCAGAAGTTCTGTGTCATCTCTCGGTGTCTAAGGGACCCTCCCGCGCAGCCCCAGGGATCCTTGCTCTTCAGCCAGTACAGGATGCTTGAGAGTTAAATAAATCTAGTAGCCCTCTGGGTTGGGGCTGAGGTTCAGGGCTGTTGGACTGTGTGCTGAAGCATCAGTTTTCTTCAGCACCACCGGCTTCTACCAGGGTCTTGGGGGCCTCCTGTCCTTCACTTCTAGGAAGACCTTCAGCATTGAGGGCATCTCCTACCAATGATCCCATCAGCCTCCATAAATCTAGGGCAATTGAGCGCCTGGCTCGAAGTCTCTTCCTTCCCTTTCTCAGTCACTGCTTTGCAAGGTCCATCCATCCAGTACTTCAGCCTTATGGCATTTTCTTAATGGCAGAATGGGACTCAAAGTTAGTCTTTCTCACCCCATCCCCAGTCAGTACGGGAAGCACACAGAGCTGCAGCCAGCTACCTGGCCTGGCTACCTCTACACCTTCGTGTCTTCTGCAAATCTTCAAACCTCTCTGGGTTTAAACATCTTTGTTTAAGACATGGAATTAACACTAGGAAGCACTTCACGCTTTGAGAATGTAGAAATAAGGAACCGTGTGGTACAAACGCGTACCTCAGGCTACATTATTTCGTGGAAATGAGAGCAGCCTAGCGGGCAGCCTTTGTAAACAGAGAGGGTGGGAGCCGAGTAAGAGAGGGG